>JBBMOE010000016.1:0-17502 GCA_037975065.1 Chaetodon trifasciatus
GTGTGTGTGTGTGTGTGTATCTGGTATTTTAAAGTAGTTAATAATTGTATTATTTTTAATACTCAATTTTTTACATTTATTATTACATACTTTTAGTGACAGTCGGTTGTTTCTGTTATTGCCAGTGTAATCAGTGTGTAATACTGTAATCTGTGTTGATGATAATAAAGTTTTTTAAATGGAAAAATCGCATTAGACACAAAATTTGGTGCCACCCAGAGTATTTTCTATATTTCCTCGAACATGTTTACAGGCAAAGACAGACAAACAGCTTATAAACGTATTCTGTTTTATTATCCATTTTTTTCCTTTGCTCGTGAACGCAACATGAAGACGATCTGCCAGCCAATGGCTGTTCAGGAGGGGCGGGGTTAAATAAACTTGACGACCCTTGCCCTTGCTGGCTGTGGCCACAGAATCTCATTCATTTCGTAAACTCGCTGGGTTTTGCAGCCCTCGTGTGTATTTTGTGGACAAAATATCGCCATTTATGATTTACAAATTTAAATTGCTATTAAAACCGAGGCTGTCCAGCACGAGATGAACAGGTGACAGCAGTGTACGTGCTGTCACCTGAGCTGTCCGCAGGTCAGGAAGCGACACTGCCGAGGTGACGGGGTTTATTTGTACAGGATTGCAGGGCAGCAAATGATACAATATGCCTTCAGATGGCCATAAAATAACCTAAATACAGAGCCAGCTCTGAAGAGATTTTCGACTTAATTTCAGACAGCATAAGATTAACATAAAACGTTTTTATCCAACCGACATGAATATGACAACTGACATGCGTTTCCAATACTGGTGGAACATTTTATATTATGTACGGTCGCTATTAATTTAGCTGTCAAATAACCTATTTTGTAGTTTTATTCCAATGACATATGAGAGAACAAAGGGAACCTGTCCACATGTCTCCGTTGCAGGCCCCCCCAGCGCAGTTCAAAGTCTCATTGGCTAACACCGTTTAACAGCTCGACCTATCGCGAGACACCACACTGGGAAGCCCTAACGTCGGCTTCCATGATTGGCCCAAACGTTTGGCGCCTCTTGAATCCACTGCAGCCGTAGTGGGCGGTGAGTGCGAGACGGTGAACAGTTTGAACCTTAGCTGTGCTGAGGCGGAAACATTGAAATTGGACAAATTGTTTACAGGCAGGGCGAAATTAAACGGCGTGATTACCATCCATAAACACGGTGTGTTTTGTGTGAAAGCCGGAGCTAAAGTGGTGAAACGGCAGCTTTTTTCGTTTGCCGGCTCTGGGTACGTTAAGCCGGTGTCGAGCAAAGTGATTCGCTCCCTCCTTCTGAGCTAAGTGCTAGCTAGCCGCCGAGCTAACGTTGCAGCTAGCCGGAACACGGAGCCAGCTAATCCCCAACACAAAGGACGACTTTGCCAGTGTTTGTCATATCGATCCCGGATCACCCCGTTGAATGAGGACTGAGCCTCCTGTGCAGGTAAGAGAAGCTGTCAGTGCTGCTGTCTTTATTTCCAGCGCTTTCGTTGCGATTCAAATGACCCGGGTCTGCTCTTGATGCTTTGTGGATGCCTCAATCTTTGTTAACTAACCAACTGTTAGCTAGCTCGCCGGGGTGTCGTGCCAAATTTTGTATACCTGTCAGAACTGAGTCCCTCGTAAAGATGGCAACTTTGTTAGCGTAGTTTGTGGGAAGAAAACATTCATGGCAGATAGTAAAAGAAGTCTTTAATCTGTAGAGCCACGGTGAGACGGTTTGTGTGCTAGGAAAAACAGTTAGAGGGGATACAAACTTGGCACGACATCGGCAAGCTATCGTTAGCTTGAAGCTTGCTTGTTATTTGTAGCTAGCTCGCCCAGTGGTCGCTCAGAATGCTCGTTGATACGATTCTTAACTAGACTTGTTTATGTTGTTACCCAACTACACTTATTTCTGGACGTTTCAGTAACGTTAGATTGTACTGGTTTACTGACAAGTTAGACGGACAGCAACGATCTTTGTGGAGGGTATTCTTCAAACCAGGGTGATTATTGAAATTAATAAAGTGATCGACACTTTACATACTAATGTCAGCATCAACATGTGTCTTTTGAGGCATTGTCTCATCTTGGGTGTTGGAAAAATGAGTTACAGTTCTACTAAAATTACCCTTTTGTCTAACATGCCTTGTGAGTACAAGATTCACTCACAGCATAAAATGAACTGGAAGAATAGAGTCATCCTAAGTGCTGACACATGACCCAGGAAGCGTTTGTCCGACCTGCGAGAGTGAAGTCAAACAGCCACAGGTCGATAAGGAGTTCATATAAACTCAGTTGCCAGCTTTTAGGTACACCAAACCAGCCCTCCAGTAAATATTACCTTCATGAAAATTATAGTAAGGTGTTGTTTCAGCTTTCTGGTCATTTTTAATTGTGTAGTTTGTGGTGCCCTTGAGTTGTTCCATTACACTGAGTGGTGGTTTAATATTCTGTGTATCAGTAAGGGTAGATTAGATGTTAACAGGTATGTTTCTGACTGGCAACTGAGTGTGCTGTAGGATCTTATTGGCAGGAATGATGCATAATAACTTGGCAATTGCCAGCAAAACATATTTGGCTTGGTAGAGGGATTCACTGAAACACTCCATTTTTATTTTAGT
This sequence comes from Chaetodon trifasciatus, assembly GCA_037975065.1. NCBI lineage: Eukaryota > Metazoa > Chordata > Actinopteri > Chaetodontiformes > Chaetodontidae > Chaetodon > Chaetodon trifasciatus. The sequence goes on from JBBMOE010000016.1 coordinate 2,621, forward strand.
ACATGGCTGCTTCTAATCTCAACTCAGTCTGTGGTTTTGAAGATTAAGTATGTCGAAATGTGTGTAACCACTGCTGTCCTCCACATTTCCGACAATCTGACACATGGCTCACCAGCATGTCTCCATGACAGCCGTCTGACATGTCTAATCGAAAGTGTGAGATTTCAGTCAGACCAGCCAGGCTGGTAGGCAGCGCCTCGCGCTGACTAACGCGGTGGCAAATGGATCTTGCTGCTACATGTGAACGCACAACTGTTGTAATTTACACAGAGAGTGGTGAAAGAACAAAGAAGTGAACACGTGGATTTCCTGTTCAGCTTCCCCAGTGCACAGCGGGCTTGGCAAAGAGGACAGGAAAATCCGGTCACCTGCGTTTTAACTATCTTCAGTGTTGACACGTGAACGTAGAACTGAAACCTGAACAGAAGCTGTTTTTACATTGTTGCTGTGAGTCTTTTAGCCAACCGGACATTTGAATCACAGCCCAGATTTAGTTTTCCCCCTCAATTTAAATAGAATGATAAATGAAGACATAATGGTAGCTGAGTCTGATGATTTGCCTCTGCATTGCTCTGTATCAGTTTAATTACACTATGCTGTGGTCATATTGAGACTTCCCTGTCCATATCTTAAATGAAGTTCTATAAAGTCTTCAGATTTATGGAAGTTATGCTGTGTGGCAGCCCTGTTACTCTAACATTTTCCCCCTCAATTGCATGTCTGTGGGCTCTGTGTTTGTACATCTGTATTTCAGGCCTGTATCTGTGTGAAAAAAGTGAATTTCTTCCCTTAATACAGTTTTGTTGTTGAGGAATAGGGTTGGTCTTTGTAAAAAGGGTTAAAATCTATTGCTGTGTAGCAATGTTGATTGCACCAGTATTGGAGCACTGCTTATATCAGCAAGTGGAAGATAATCATCAATACAAAAGTCTCAAATGTGGAAGTGATGAATACATGAAAGGCTGGTGGAACTGGAGCTAATCAAAAGCAGGCCTTCATGTGGCCGTGGTGTTGGTTTTCTTATGTTTCAAGCCCTAAATCCAGTCAAGAGCTATGAGTGAGCAAAGACTGAAAATATGACATGTGAGGGCGTTCAGTGTGTGTTAATTGTCATCCTCCTTCTGTTTGGCTGCAGGTTGATCATGGTGCTGACAGGGAAGCGCTCGGAGAAGGGTCCTGCCTGCTGGAAGAGGAGGGTGAAGTCTGAGTACATGAGGCTTCGGCAGCTCAAACGCTTCAGACGGGCCGATGAGGTCAAGGTTTGTCGACACGCAGACCTTCACACTCAGCAGATGTTCACCCAAGTCAGCTAAGGGAGCGGTGTTAAAACAGGCTGATTCAACTGTAGTATTCAACTATATTACAATGATGCAAAAAAATGGAATAATATATGTTATCACCTGCCAAAATACTGGTGTGTGCGATTAGTCATTTATTACGGTGTCATAATTGGCTTGTCAGTTGTTGTCCACCTTTCTCTTTTAACCTTAGCAACAACAAAAACATGAACTGAGTATAGATATAAAAACTGCAGTAAACTCTTCCAGTTCTTCACTGTTTCCACGTGTAAAACAGCTCGAGATTAAGAAGGGAAAACAATCTTCACCACAGGGTCCATTAAGCTGCTGCTCTGAAACTGAAGCACTTGATAACATAAGAAAATCTGTTATTGATGCCACGGCGGGGAAATCTGCAGTGTTACAGCAGCAAAGAAGGTGCAATAACATGAAGAATCAGGGAAAAAAGTTTTAAAGATGCAGGAAATGGTAGATAAGTAAAGAATATAATGGTTCAAACAGGAAAACCGACAATGCACATAGGATCTGTTGATTGATGTTGATACAGCACATCAGTGAATTTGTCCGTTTCAGTGTGTTTGGTCTTCTGGGATCAGTTTGGATTGTCCAGTGTGAGAGCAGCAGGAAGGAAGGAGCTGCGGTATCTGCAGGTGACGCAGCCTGTCACTGAAGGAGCTTTCCAGGGCTAACAGGGGGTCCTGCATGGGGAGGGATCATCAGGGATGGAAGCTTAGCCGTCATCCTCCCTTCTCCCACCGCCTCGCCCAGGTCGAGGTGGCATCCCAGGACAGAGCTGTCCTTCTAAACCAGTCTGCTCTAAGCTGAACTGTTAACTCTTCTGTTCTTAACTGCTCTTTATTGACAGATGATGGAGTTTGCGCAGTTGACGTGAATGCTGGATTTTCAACTTTTTATTATTTCCTGTGGTCTCCAACCTTTGGTAAAACTAAACTAAGCTACTGCACGTTACGATCACTAATGTGGAGACTAGACAATAAAATCCATACTCCGTTCTCATATTAGAAGTCTTCAATCATGAAAAGTGGCAACAGGAAATATCAAGCTTGCATGCCAGCATTGCTAGCACTCTCATTTCCTCTCTACATCAGCAGCATTTTTAACTCTCCCAGTCAGGACGTCTCAAAGTTAGACAGGCTCCAAATCCAGTCATTAGATCTATGAAAAATGTCAAAGTAAAAGTACATGTAATGTGTGAAATGGTTCAGATGGAGAGAGGTGGTACTCTGAAATCTGGCTGGCAGCTGGCACTTGTGGGAACCTGCTTCTGTACATCAGTAATCACACGATGGCCACTTTGAACGGCAGTGATGTTTTTCCTCTTGTTGGTGCATAAATCTCAGTCAGTGTTTCAACAGTGTTAGCCAGCACCTGTCAAATGATGGCACATTTTTGCTGACATGTTTTCTCTCCTTTCTTTCTTGCATCTCTTCCAGAGCATGTTCAACACCAACCGTCAGAAGATCATGGAGCGAACTGACATTTTGAACCAGGAGTGGAAGACCAGGCGGATCCAGCCGGTTCACATCATGACGTCTGTCGGCTCCTTAAGGGGCACCCGAGAGGTCAGCAGAGTAACGCTCTTCTCAGTACGCTGACATGTGGGAAAAGCCTCTGAAGGTGTTCTGACTGTGCCTTTTCTCTGCTGCCCTGTGCAGTGCACGGTGGACAGTGGTTTCTCTGAGTTCCCCAGGCAGGTCATCCCCCTGAAGACTCTGAATGCTGTGGCCTCAGTCCCGGTCATGTACTCGTGGTCGCCGCTGCAGCAGAACTTCATGGTGGGTGTAAACATGTAACAGCTGCACGTCGTGAAAATCAGAGCATAAAATGTGCTGTGGAGTATTTTTGTGCCTAGTTGTGAAACAGTAGTGTCAGTGATTGTTCAGTGGTTGGGACCATTTTAACCACAGGTGTCTGTTTTGTGTTCTGTCTTTGCATCAGGTGGAGGATGAGACGGTGCTCCATAACATCCCCTACATGGGAGACGAGATCCTGGACCAGGACGGTACTTTTATAGAAGAGCTCATCAAGAACTATGATGGAAAGGTCCACGGGGACAGAGGTGAGGATCAGCGGTTAGTAACGTTAGGATGAAAACCTCTCACTGGAGTAATTTTGTTAATGGTTTAAGGAACAACATACTTTTTTCTGCACCGGCTTGATATGGACACAGGTTGTATCAACATCTCAGTGTGTATTCAGACTGAAAATATCTCTGTTAAACATACACTCGGGGTGTGTGTGTGTTTTCTGTTTGATTGGCCGAGGCGGAGTCTTGCTGGATTGACTTGCTGTGAGACCCACTGCAGAGACGACGCAGAGGACGCATACCTTCATGCTCAATAAAGCGTTTGGTGCATGTCTTGTGTTTTACAGAGTGCGGCTTCATCAATGATGAGATATTCGTGGAGTTGGTCAGCGCTCTGGCACAGTACAGTGACAACGAGGATGATGAGGAGGAGGAAGAACAGGACTTCAAGGTAGACAAAATGGAGTTGTGTGACAGCAAGGAGCATCCAGAGGACCCCCGCAAGGACGGGCTCATTAACAATGAGAGTAAGTCATCACTGGGACGCCAGTGACCGTCATCCATTCACATGAATGTGGTGACAGCATGCAGCCATCTTTGTTTGAGTGTTTTCTGCTGCTTTAATCCTTCATGAGACTTTTAAATATTACATTATTTTGATGCACTTTCAATGCAAATGTGCTGAATTTCAGAGACAAACCAGAAAAGTAGCTCCTCTTAAAGTGTAACAACACTGGATGCAGCTCCAGCTCTGGCTTTGTATTCAATATGTGCATTAACAGAGAGCTGATGCACATACATCGAGATGCTGCTTGACTCTGTGTGTGTCATGGAACAGTTTGGGTTGCTGTAACTTAACTGAGCAATGCTAACTAAACCAAGGTGAGCCTAAAGGGTGGCTTCAGCTTGTCACTGTGCTAGAAGGCTCTCTCCCAGCATGTTTACAAACACAACAGAGGACAACGGCTGCAGGAGGCGAGGCTGAGTGGTTTGTGCCGCGGGGGTCAGGGGACACGGGGGAGGCTGGTTGACCACCACTCAGTGCAGCCTGCACGGAGATGTAGAGGTGGAAGTCAGACCTAAGCAGCCATCTGTCAGACTCTCAAGGTTTAAAAAGACATAACCGCAACACACGACTGCTCTAATTTTAAAGAAATGTTAACGATGACAACACTCAGTTTTCCTCTTTTTTCTTAGTGGCCGAACATCGTTTGTGAGCTTTAAATGTTTCTCAGAAAACGTGGTACCTGACAGCGGTGTAAGGCAAAGTGAGTGTGTGCCCTGATGCAAAGCGTGTGTGTGTCGTCTCCAGGCCGAAGCAGCAGTGACAGCACCAAGAAGTTTCCCTCTGACAAGATTTTTGAAGCCATCTCCTCCATGTTCCCTGACAAGGGCTCCACTGAGGAGCTCAAAGAGAAGTTAGTGGGTTTGTTTGTGTGTGAGTGTGTTGGTGTTGTGACAATAACGGAGGCACAAATTAATTTATGCGCATCGACTTTCATCTTTTTGTTTATCAGCAGTGTTAAATGTTTCAAAATCTACTTTTAGACTTTTGATTTTAACTTTTTAAATCGTGTTTTATAATTAACTTTATTGTAAAGTTTCCTGCCTGCATTTTTGACCACATTTTAGAGTCCTTTTGAAAATATTTGTGTGAATGCTGAAATTAATATTGGCTACTTATGTGACGTTGAATATGAATGTTATATTTATATTCATATAGACATGTTAAATATGAATATTTATGATATACTAAACTCCTGGTTGATTTTTAAACTCTTTTATTCATTTCAATTCCAGTTGATTTTTGAAGATTAGATGAGATGATTACTAATATTCTCAGGCTTTGAGAGGAGAACCGTCTCCTTTTATTCCACAGATTAGCAGCGATCACGTACTTTTACCTTTTGACAAACCTTTAGCGTCTCTTCCTGAGCTCCAGCTGGTGATTTTACACCCCGTGTACCTTTTAACTGGACCACAAATAACAACAACAACATCTACACAACACCCACCACCGTTACTGACCATCCGTCAATGCCCACATGTCACATGTCCGCACGTTGCTAATGAGAAGAGGCAAAGGTGCAAAGATCAACTGATCGTGGATCAATCAACTGAAAATCTGGTTCACCCAGTCCCACGACTTACTGTCTGTTTATCTTTGCACCACGGTCGAGTATTTAAACGTGAAGTTTGAATGGAAGCCTCTGGTACTGTGAAAAAAAATCACAAAGTGTGTGTGTGTGTGTGCGTGTGCGTGTGCGTGTGCGTGCGTGCGTGTGCTCCAGTGCACATATCAGGTTTCTACACAGCTGAGGAAAACTTCGATGTTCAGATCAGACTGATTAATCTAATTTTGCTTTTTCCTGTCGCTGGTGGAAATGTGCAGCGACAGACTCTGTTAGTGCTAAATCTCCCTGTTTGTGACACAGTATGATTATGAGTTTGACAGGATGAAAAATGCTGCTCTGACAGAAACACAGTAGAAACCCTGGTGTGTGCACGTGTGTCTGAATGCGTTGCTCTTTCTTAGTTCATGACTTAAAGCAGCTTTGATGTCTGTCTGTCTGTCTGTCTGTCTGTCTGTCTGTCTGTCTGTCTGTCTGTCTGTCTGTCTGTCTGTCTGTCTGTCAGGTACAAGGAGCTGACGGAGCAGCAGCTGCCCGGCGCTCTGCCCCCTGAATGCACACCCAACATCGACGGGCCGAACGCTCGCTCCGTGCAGCGCGAGCAGAGCCTGCACTCCTTCCACACTCTGTTCTGCAGACGCTGCTTCAAATACGACTGCTTCCTCCACCGTGAGCACACGCCAAAGCTCTTCTCAGGCATAACGTGGCGTTATCATTTAGCACTGAAATTACCTTTTTTTCTTAAGAGTGAGGATGCACTGAGCCAATCTGCTGGACTGGCATCTGCATAAAGTGGAGCAGGTTTTTACTCTGGCACTGTCTCAGTCGCCATTATTCAGTCAAAACAGGCCACTGAGTGAGTTTTGGGCTCCGCAGTAAACTCCTGAACTCAAAGTATGTCGCCACATAAATAAGTCATAGCTTCCACTTGCAGTTGAGAGGTGATTTGTACTTTTATATTTGGTCATGTTACCTCACACAAAGAAAAGTGACCTCGATCAGATCCACGCTGAGAGGTATTAAGGTTTTAAAGTTGGGGAATAGAGAGCTGTTATTGGCCAGCAGCCTGAGTTAAACTCAGACCAAACAGGTTATTTAATAAATGTGGTCTGGGCATCTTTTTAACAGGCGGCTCGTTTGTTAAGTGTTTTGCTCTCGTTTCTCCTCTTTTAGCTTTTCATGCAACTCCAAACACCTACAAGCGCAAGAACCTGGAGAACCTGGTGGACAGTAAACCCTGCGGCATGGACTGCTACATGTACCTGGTACAGGTGTGTAAGATTCATTCATTTGATGTCACCGCAGTGTTCGTTGTTAACCTCATCTCGCTCTGCGTCCACCTTTACGGGTCTATCAGACATGCATGTGACTGAAAGGTGTGACAGAATATGACTTTGGCTGCTCCGTCACCAACGCCACCAGCAGATATTTAGCGTACCAGTGTTTCACACAGGACGGGATGGTGAGTGAGTACCCGGCCGGCGTGGTCGCAGAGCGGGCCAAGACGCCCTCTAAACGCACGGTGGGCCGTCGCCGCGGTCGACTGCCGAACAGCAACAGCCGGCCCAGCACGCCCACCGTTTCCTCGGAAACCAAAGACACGGACAGCGACCGCGAGGGCAGCAAAGAAGACGAGCGAGACAACGACAAAGACGACGACGACAAGAAGGACGAAAACACCAGCAGCTCAGGTACAATCTCCCCCTGGTAGTGTCGCCTGCCAGTGAAGTTTGGTTGCTTTTGGCAGTAAATGTCCTCATAGGCTCCTTGGAAAAGCCAGACAACACCCAACATTCAAGGTTTCTAGAGCTGCTCTTTGTTAACAACAGTAGTCCTTCTCAACCAAAACGTTCCAGGAACTGTGGAACCAGAGGAACTAAAAGTCTCTTTGTGTCTGAAGGGCCGTGAAGGTTACTTAGATCAGACAAACAGCGGTTCCTTCAGCTGAACCACAGTTTTAGTTCCTGCGCTCTTCAAAAGGCTCTCGGTCCAGAGTGAAACCTCCTGTCCTAAACGCTGTGTGGTGTGTGTGCAGAGGGAAACTCGCGGTGTCAGACTCCAGTGAAGATGAAGCTGAGCGTTGAGGCTGAGGCGGTGGAGTGGAGCGGCGCCGAGGCCTCTCTGTTCAGGGTTCTCATCGGAACGTACTACGACAACTTCTGCGCCATCGCACGGCTCATCGGCACCAAGACCTGCAGACAGGTGAGCCGCCAGGGACTATGTCTAGTTCAACATTGACTGACGCTGGATCATCCATTTCTGTTACACTTTATTAGACTTCCAGTCGACAGTATCCTCACAGGTAAACAAAGCTACGGGGAAAAGAAATAAATGTATAAATTTTAGAAGGTACGACACGTAAGAGACATTTGGCAGCTCAGTATAGTTCAGTAAACGTTTCTCTTCACACTCAAAACGCTGCACTGCTGTCTAATGTTTTAGATCAAATGTAAAGACAAAACAAAGTGTGATGAAGCACACAGTCCAAAGCGGCACCTCGACTCTGTCCTGCAGGTTTACGAGTTCAGGGTCAAGGAGTCGAGCATCATCGCTCGGGCTCCCACTGAAGACGAGGACACACCGCCGAGAAAGAAGAAGAGGAAACACAGACTGTGGGCCACTCACTGCAGAAAGATCCAGCTGAAGAAAGGTCAGAGGTCAATTCAGCACTTCTTAGTTATTCGTGTAAAAGAACTCAAACATGGCAGGTTTGGATTGAAACACATGAAATGAAAAGGCTGAAAGTGTAACGCTGTGGCAGAGTAACTGTGAGGCTGTAACGCTCGTGAAATATCAGACAGCAAACACTTTTAAACCTCTGTAAAAATCTCCAGTTCAATCAGGATCTGAGTGAAATCTGAGCTGAACTTTGAGTCACAGTGTGTCGAACGGAAACATGACCTGTTGCTGGTGCTCAGTGAAAAGTCAGAGTCGCATCCACGTGGCTGAAAACATGTTAGCTCGTCCTCAACGTCGATGCTGTCCACACAGAAATAAACACACGTCTGAACCTCTCCTCCCACAGATGGCTCGTCCAATCACGTGTATAATTACCAGCCATGTGACCACCCGCGGCAGCCCTGCGACTCCTCGTGTCCCTGCGTCACCGCTCAGAACTTCTGCGAGAAGTTTTGCCAGTGCAGCTCTGAGTGTGAGAACACACGTTCCTGATCGAAGCACTTTGGTTTCTGCAGTAATTCATCAGAAATGAAGCGACTTCACTCTGACGTGTTTCCTTTTGGTGTGCGGCTGCAGGTCAGAACCGCTTCCCCGGCTGTCGGTGCAAAGCTCAGTGTAACACCAAGCAGTGTCCCTGCTACCTGGCAGTGAGGGAGTGTGACCCCGACCTCTGCCTGACCTGCGGCGCCGCAGACCACTGGGACAGCAAGAACGTGTCCTGCAAGAACTGCTCTATTCAGAGAGGCGCCAAGAAGGTACCACAGTCTTCACTGACCTGATTCTGCCAAACAGACACGTTTCTCCTCAGAATTCGGACTCAGAAACTCAGAATGTCCAATACGTCCGTTTGTTGTTCAGTATTTGCAGCACGTTCTGACCTGTCTCTCCGTCTCTCAGCATCTGCTGCTGGCCCCGTCAGACGTGGCAGGTTGGGGCATCTTCATCAAGGAGCCGGTTCAGAAAAACGAGTTCATCTCTGAGTACTGTGGAGAGGTAGGACATCACTGTCAGAGACACAGAGACGTGAGGGGTCGGCTGGCCTCAGTTTGGATCATCTTAAAGCACCCAGAGTTTCTTAGTGGAGGGGGTCACTGGGCTCATGTTCACCTGACGCCTCCGTTATTTCTGATGAGTTCGTCTGTAAAGATGCACTGTTCACCTCTGACAGGAAGAAATGGAAACAATGTGTGTGTGTGGCTGAGCTCCCCGGATGTGTTTAACAGACACCTCCAAAGTTTGTTAAAGTAGAAAATCCCAAATGATGCAAAGATCTGATCTGGATTTTGAAACCTCTCCATCTTAAATGAACCTAATGTTTGCTCTGTCGTCACAGATTATCTCTCAGGATGAAGCAGATCGCAGAGGGAAAGTCTACGACAAATACATGTGCAGCTTCCTCTTCAACCTCAACAACGGTAACACACACACACACACTGGAACATTTGAGAAGAACAGAGGCTGAGAAGCTTTATCAAAGGGATAATTTGGGCTAAACCGTAGGCCGACGGGTCACTCACTGACAGAAACTGAAGGTCTGAGGTGTTTTCTTTTCTCCACAGACTTTGTTGTTGATGCCACGAGGAAAGGCAACAAGATCCGCTTTGCCAACCATTCTGTCAACCCCAACTGCTATGCAAAAGGTAAGCAGGTGTTGGAGAGATGAGGCGTTTGTGTTCACACTCGGACGTCGTTAATCCTCGTGTCGCTGTCACGCGCACTCTCCTCCGCAGTGATGATGGTGAACGGGGATCACAGGATAGGAATCTTTGCTAAGAGAGCCATCCAGACTGGAGAGGAGCTCTTCTTTGACTACAGGTCGGTGACCCCACAGTTCGATTCTTTTACCTTCACGACGACAAGAAAAATAACCAGCAAATTAATCAGTAATGGTGTGTGTGTGTGTGTGTGTGTGTGTGTGTGTGTGTGTGTGTGTGTGTGTGTGTGTGTGTGTGTGTGCGCGCCCGGCAGGTACAGCCAGGCTGACGCGCTGAAGTACGTCGGCATCGAGCGGGAGATGGAGATCGCCTGACTCAGACTTCTACCTCCTGTGGATCGACGACACAAAGGCCTTACACTCAGACACAAACACACCTTCACTTCAGGAAATGTTGTCAAAATGCTAGAAAGCTTCAGGAAAACTGGGAATATTTGAAGCAGAATTTTGATGCTGTTTTTTGTTCTTTGCCACCTTTTTTCTTTTTCTTTTTTTTAAACTTTTCATATCTGTTCCTCGTTTTTCTTCTTGTGATTTTTCTTCTGTCAACAAACCTTCCTCTCCTGTCGAGGCGGAGTCTCAGATTCATAAATCCTCCCTCAGCTGAAGCTGCAGATCACCAACAAACTGACAAACTGTGGTTTTTTTGAATCGACGCGTTCTGCGGCGCGAGGAGACGAACCCGCGACGCGTCTGCTTTTCCAGTCAAGCTTCAGGGACCAAAATCCTCCACCAGCCGCTCTCACACAGCTGACTGGACTCTGGACTTTGTGCTGTGTGCCACACGTGGGTCAGCTGTCCTGGTGTGTGTGTGTGTGTGTGTGTGTGTGTGTGTGTGTGTGTGTGTGTGTGTGTGTGTGTGTGTGTGTGTGTGTGTGTTTAGAGTGTGAACCGAAGCAGCCACACACTCCTCAGAGTGCCAGATCACTGTCTGTCTGTAAAAGAGGAGGCCGCTCACAAAGCAGCGTCACACCAGCTCCAACGCTCGTTTTCAAAAAGCGGCGAGTGACGTCTGCACGCGCCAGGAAGCCAGTGAGAGCTGAGACGATCGGACAGTCGAGTCCAGCGCAACAGGTTTGGTCTTCGTCCAAAAACCAAAAATACTCAGATTAGAAAGACATAAAGCAAAATCCTCACAGTTAAGAAGCAGGAAGCAGCAAATCTCTGCTTTTTGTCGTCATCAAATGTTATCAAATTATTTGCTGATTAATTGAGAGAAAAAGGAAATTGGAGGCGAGGGCGACTCAGACTGTATCTTTTATTTAGGAGACGCCACGATGCCTTCATGGTCTGCTGAAAAAGTCCTGGTTTTCCTGTCACGTTGCGACGTCACGTCCTGCCGCTCAGACACCAGCACGCGTCCTCAGATCAGAGACGACTTGCGGAGAGCTGCGTGTTTATTAACTGATCGCTGCCGATGGACACGAGACGCCGCGTTTTCAGACTCCTGCCTCCACGTTTTCGGAGCCGGAGACGACTCTGCTTTGTGACGCCGCCTCTGCTTCAGGTGCTAATTGAAAACAGAACCAGCGCTACTTCACCGCCACAGGAAACTCGGCCGCAGACGGACACCTCGAAGCTCGACGTCTGGGTGGAGTTTGAGTTTCCTGTCGTGAACGTTCGCTGTCTCCTCACTGAGCAGCGCTGCTTTTACCAAACTCAACCAAACCACGCTGACGCCGACGAAGCTTTTGGTTCATGTTCTGCTCTGACGCTCGGCTCCACTCGCACTGACCGGTCCGCTTTGTTTCCCACATCTTTGCGTCACGTCGGGTCGTTTTCAGTCATCGTTACAGAACTAATGTCACTCAATCATCTACGTTCAAAGTGCTGATCTGGAATCAGAGTTTCAGTCTTTCATGGAGCTGAAACTTGTTCACACAGGATCTGGAGTTCGGCTCAAAAATCCTTCCTGTGGTTTGTTGGAATCAGCGGCTCCAGAAGCCGAAGAGATTCACTTTAAAATGATGGAAAACTCCCAAACGCAGCAGATCTACGACAGCCAAACAATCAGTGATTGAAATTGTGAATTTCAGTCTTTTGAATGATCGACTCACTTCGTTTCAGCTTCAGATCTCATAAACTAACTCAGTACTTGATGGAAAATGTCCATCACAGCTTCCCTCTGTGGCGTCCTCAGTGTCCGACGCCCAGATGTCTCATTGACCAATCCGATCAATCAGTCGTCACTTTTCTGTCCAGGTCATGTTTCTGTTCGTCTTGTTTCAGCTCGTCTGAAGCTCCAGAACAAACGAGTTGTTTCAGTTTCCAGAGTCAAGAATGAACTCACGCTCAGGTCAACACGTTGTTTCCCCAGATTTCGAGGTATCTCTGTATAAAATGACATTTGATCTGTTTAGCTCCTTCCTGGTGATGAACTGTCCCTCAGCGCCGCTCGACTAATCATGAGCTCCACTTTCCTGAGACACAGCAGCTGATTGTCACGTGTGAGCAGCTGAACCAGAGAAAGTTCGGCGTTTCCTCGTGAAATGGCTGAAAAGCGACGGCGGAGGCTCGTTGAGCAGTTTGAGTGACGTCAGTGCGAGTGGAGCTCTTTGTAGAATATGAATTAGAGCTGAGGCGTCTGAACCCTGCGGTGTCCCACGCTCTGCTGTGCCTTGAGTCCCTAACAGAACACTCATCGGTCCCGTCTGTCCAACTGTCTGCATGATGAAGACGTTTTCAGGGTCCTCTGGGACTCCTCCCTCCTCCCGACTGTCTGGTGCTCCCTGTGGAGGACTTCCAGCGCCTGTACTGCCTCCTCCACGTGATGTCCAATCAGTGTCGTGTCCTCTTGTTAAATAAGCCTTTGAAAACGTACAACAATCACACTTTGACTCTTCGTCTTTTCTGATGTGAATTCTGGTGCTCAGAAAACTCCCGCAGCCTCTCGGCTCGGCGTCCGGCCGACTTGAAGCAATACCAGCCTGTCTTTTCTCTTTTCTTTGCTCCTGCTGAGGAGACGTTCCTGTTCGAGCTCCACCCTCTGACTTTACACCTGTAATTTATTGCACGCTTCACAGAGACGGACGGGTGGACGTCTCGTGCTGCTGTGGCGTCTGCAGTCGATGGATGAAAGACTTCGGGGGCTCTGGAACCCGGTGCTTCACTCGCAGGGTTCCTGCACATGTCCTGAACGGGCGGGAAAAGTCCATTTTCCAGGTGGAGAAGAGACTTTGGCATTGATCCGTCAGAGCTGGTGACGTTCGTGTGCATGGAAACACAACCTGGTGAACATCTCAAACAGACGTGTGCAGGAACCCTTTTTGTTTTTTTACCACTGACTCAGTTGAGCCTTCCCGTGTCCCTGACCTCCTCACAGCATGGATGCATTTAAGGGCCCCCTTAAACCAGTGATTCTCAGCTTTTTCCACCCCAAACGAACTCGTCAGCAGCTGTTTTCATGGATTAACCGACGCGTCCCCGGTGAAATCAGCTCCTGTGAGTTTCTTTGTAGACTCACTGATGTTGAAGACTAATTACGAACCAGCAGCTCTCAAAGGTCGGCGGCTGCGTGTCATCTGTGATTGGAGGGCTGGGTAACAAAATAAGAGCCAATCAGGAACAAATCAGAGCTTTGAAGCCCCTGCAGGTTTGTCAAAGTGTTTGAACATGAGTTCATGTTAAAGAGGACGTGATGTGAAGCAGAAGCACTCGTGCAGAGTTTCCCAGCCGTGGCTGCGGCTTATCTTTGGCTTCAGACGTCCGCCTGCGTCAAACTTTTCACTCTTCTTGTCAAACCAGGACCACTTTTCTCCTCTGATGACACAGGTGCTGATTTTGTAATGTTTACAGGGATTTTGTTGTTCAAAGTGATGCAGATTAAAGTATTATAAATGGCTCGCTGTTCTCTGCGTTTTCATTTAAACCCGCAGGACTGAGGTGATCCCTAACTGCTCTTCAAGCTTTAGTGATAAGTTTTAGTCAACATGAATTAAATAAACTGTTTTAAGGATGAATGTTTAAACTTTTAAACATTTTAGATAAATATCCGTGTTTTTATATTCAGGGTATCATATCAAACGCTGTCAAATATGCGCAGAATTCCTTCATTTAGCCGTAAATTGTCCACTGAAGCTGTAAAGCCTCGTTTTCAGGATTTCATTGGTTGTACGAAGCGTCAGTCATCTGCGCAACCGGCTGCAATTGGCCCGATCTTTACACGAAAAGGGAAGTACTACCTTTTCTGAGGCCTTATTGGCTACTGGGGTTGTGGGCATGACGTGAGAACCTAATTGGTCAAGTGACGTGTCAATCAAAAGGGTCGGACTGCAGCGGTCATTTTGAAGCAAACGTTTGGTGTCCTAAGCTAACAGTAGCTAACAAAACCTGGAAGATTAGCGCGTCTGTCGGCTGTTTTGAAACGGTTAAACATCTTTTCGTGGATTATTGATCTGTTATCTGTGTTGAAATGGTTCGTATCAGTGGAACCACAAGAATCTGTTTTCTAACGATGTTTGACACGAAACTGAAACAGAAGTTACGAACGGAGATGGCGAAGCTGATAGTCAAACCTGGTAGACCGCTGGAGTCTGAACCCGGAAGTAAAAATGACTTTCCGGTTGCGGGATTAATCAATCCAATCCCGTAACCGGAAGGTCTTTTTTCAGTAATTATCAAACTTTTTAGCAACATTCACTCAGCGTCTATATAGAGAAAATTCACAAAACCAGGTTAAAAGTTTAGGTTTATCTTACTGCGCTCTCACGTGCTTAGTTAGTTATTTATCGTTGCTCCTGATCAAAATACACGTTCAGTTGAAGCTAATTTAAGGCTAATCGCGTGGATTTCTGCAGATGTTAAAGGCTGTTCAGTCCAAACTTCACCTCTCCAGGTCTGCTCAGTGTTTCCTGGCTGAGCTGTGGTGGATTTGTTGTGAACACCTGTAACAAACCGACATCACACTGAAGGCTGAAGAAGACATCAGAGCGAACCTCACTTCCTCTTACTGCTCTTCAAAATAAAACAGCTACACATTTAAAAAAATATATATATATATATATATCTGTCTC
>JBBMOE010000016.1:22220-52610 GCA_037975065.1 Chaetodon trifasciatus
ATGTAAAGCAGTGTTGAAGTTAGCGTTCCTTTAAGGTTAGAAATGGAGTTTACATGGTTTACATCGGCTGCGGCGTGCAAACAGTACTGGCTTTCATCACTTGATTGTTGAATGTTAACACTGATCTCAACACTGATCTCAACATTAACAGTGCAACTACTTTTTACTTTACATCAAATGCCGACTGTATTAACACTGATCTCATCACCAAGGACATGTAGAGATCTTGTTTCTATCATTACTGTGTGTTGTCGGAGAGTCTAGATGAGACTATATATATATATTTTATTTATTTATTTTTTTTTTTTGGAGGGAAACATTTTCAACCCGGACCTGTTTTCTCAAAAGAATGAGGGCGAGGAAACCAGCGTGCAGAGTCCGGGGTGAAAAACACCAAAGTTTGATGATGATGATGATGATGATGATGATGATGATGTCTCGGGTATGAACAGAGTCTCAGGGACGCCAGCGTTAGAGAAATCTTTCCTTGTTTTATTTATCACACATTTAGAAAATGAACCACACTATACAAATGTCCACCGTTCAGAAATGAAACAGGCCTCCTGCACGAACCCGGCCGACCTCAAACCAAAAGAGACAACTTCAGCAGATAAAGAAGCGTCATGGCGGCTCTAAACTCACCACCTCCTCCTCCGGTTCAGTCGCAGACTTTAATTTACAGGACCAGCGTTGATTTCGTGTAGTCGTACGGTGGACTGCGTCGGCTGCCCAGTGACTCGACTTTTATTTTAACTTTTAATCTTTTCATGGTCACTGTGGTGCAGGTAGGCAGTAGCATGCAGAAACCTTTGGATGCGGCTCTCCTCTGATTGGCTGTTGGCTAAATTTATTACATTTGCGCTATGTAAAGAAGGGAGCAGGGTTTGTTTTTTCCTCTTAGAGTCTGTGGTTGTTATTTACAATATGACAACAGGGAAATGTGTGTTTGTGTGTGTGTTTGAGTGTGTATGTTTGAGTCCTACAGATGGGACGGGACAGACGAGCGTGTAGACGGGGTTTCCCAGTCTCAACCGGAGGGGTTTGTTCCTTCATCGCTGAAGGGAGAGCAGAAAGTTCACACCCTCCTCCCCCTCGGGTTGGTGGTTGGTTGTCATATCACGGCGGTCACATGGTCAGCGACACACTCACAACATGTCCGCCACTCAGAGGGATCCTCACTTTATTACTCAGACAGAAAATTAAAAAACAAATGAAGATAACAAATAAAAATAAAACTGAGGAGAGCCGGCGGGCGGAGGGAGGGAGGCCGGCCGGCGTTCAGGCCAGGTAGCTGTACGTGTCCTTCTCGCCGTCCACTCGCTCCAGGTACTCCTTCTCTATCAGGATGTCGATGCATTTCTGTCCACAAGAGGGAGACAAGACCCCAACGTGAGACCGGGACGGCAGAAAACCATTCAGAGGAAATCAACGTGACTCTGATGTCCTGCACTTTTAAACACATCTTGGCCTTATTCTACATTTTTCTTTTTGTCAATAAATCATTTAAATGAGGAAAACCAACAGCGTGTCTGTCCGTCTCTCAGTACTTTGTGACTTCCTGTCTCTGTCTCTGTCTCTCAGCTCCAAGCAAGTGTCGTTATTTATTCATTTAAATTAAACAGGAGGGTGTTTGCTGGGGACTATTTTCAATGGCGGATTGATCTACATTTTGGAGCTCTGTGGCTCAAATGAATAAGATGAATGAGACTCTGCAAACACAATATTCATGAAAGTTGGAAAATAAAACCTGAGTATTACAAGGTGTGTGTGTGTGTGTGTGTGTGTGTGTGTGTGTGTTACCTTGATGACTGGAACTCTGGGCTTGAATCGAGACGACAGCTGGTTCAGGACTTCAGCCAGAAGCTGCTGGTGCTTCAAGACCTTCCTCATCTTCATGATTCTCACTATGGCAGCCTTGTGACACACAAAATGAAAGTTATTCTATCTCTTCACAGAAATCAAGACATTTAAGGCTCACGGGGAACTCGGACTCTGCAGGAACCTCCGACAGGACCAGTTCACGCCTGAATCTCGAGTCTCGGTGTGAACAGTCACCTGGATGAGGAGCTTTCGATCCTCCTCGATGTTCTTGTGAGTCGTCTCCTGCTCCTGTTTCTGCTCCGTCTTCATCGGGACGTTGATGTTCACCCTCAGTTTCTTGCTGTGGTGGAGAAAAATAAAGTGAATTAACCAATCGTGCGGCACCACGTCGGACTTCCATCGAGGCGTCTGAGTTTCTGCTGGTGTGCAGTGAAAACAGGAAGTCAGAGAAGTTTCTCACTTCTTGTATCCGAGGAAGAGTTTGATGACGGTGTCGGGTTTGAAGTCCATCTCGTCCACGTTGGCGTTCTCGTCCTCCATCACCTGACGGACAGACAGACAGATGTCAGAGAGGCAGCTGAGTGATCAGTCTTTTGTTTTAAAGGAGGGCTGGAGACGACACACTGGATCAGTGCAGAGTCACAAACTGACCTCAAACCAGTAAAAACCAAACACACGCAGGTTATATGAAGAATAAAAGAAGTTTTCAGCCTACGAACACGGTAAATGTTGTATTTGGTGCCCTCTGGTGTTCAGAATGAGACAGAACTGACAACCTGCCGTCAGAGTGACACGAAGGAGTTCGAGCCTGAAGGGAGCGAATGAGGTAAACGAGTGTTTCACAGCTTCAGGCTGAACTGACCGTTTGTTTTACTCACCAGCAGCTTCGACTTTAATAAAATCTGCAGAACTTGAACCAGGATGTCCTGATAATGAAGGAAAACGTCAGTTAGTGGAGAAATTAAACGTTTAGCTTCAGATAGTTTGTGTTTCCTGACGGACAGATCAGGTGACCTCTGACCCCTGAGGAGTCCTACAGGAGGAGGAGCCTTTAAACGTGACCAGAGAGAGTGTTTAAACGTCGCGCTCACAGTTTTGATCTGTGTGCTGTCGGTCAGCTGCTGGACGGTGTAACTGTCCTCTGTGTTGTACTGCAGCAGGATGGCCATCTGGAAGGTGGAGGCCTGCAGTGTGTACCTGTAAACAACAACAACAACAACAACAAACAACAAACAACAGGCTCAGTACGAACTCACCAGCAGGTTTAAGATGAATTCAGAGAATCAAAGCTCAGCTACGATCGAGCCTTCAGTCTGTATCATCCCGTCAAACAGAAGCTGATAGACCTGACGCAGCGCCCTCTACCTGTCAGCGCTGACGCTGCTAACGCGCCGCAAACGCGCTCTACCTGTTCTTGAAGCAGTTGGTGACCAGCTCGCCTTTGGACAGGTGATAGAGCCAGGTCAGCTTCCTGCCGCTGTGTCTGCTGGCATAAAACGCCGTGAAGCGCTGATAGCTTCGCTCCAGCTGCAGAAACACAGAGAGAGGAGAGTTCAGAGCAGTGGTTCTCAAACTGGGGTCCGGGGACCTTCAGGGGGACGTTTTGTGGGAGGTCTGTGGCTGGAGGAGGGGTTTAATCAGCAGGTGGACACTCGCTCACACAGGTCTGACGTTACAGCTGCACACATGCATTTCTGCCTGTTCAGAACACGCAACAGATTTTCATCTTATTGATTATTTCAGACAGACGAGTCGTGAAAGCTGCTCTGCACAGCGAGGACGAAGCTGCTGACACTGAATCAGGCTCACCTCTGAAGGCAGCGCGAAGGTGCAGGACTGCTGGAAAGGCCAAGACCCGGAGCTCAGAACCTGGATACTGAAGTCCACTGTGAGACACACACACATCTGTTCATGAGCAATGATACACCAGACTGCACTTAAAATTTGGTCAATTCAAAGTCTGGTCTGGTCTGAGCGTGTGAAGCTCCAAAACTACAAAACAAACACCACAAAGGACTTTATTTCTTCTGGTTTTTCCCAAAAAGCACATCCATCCTCTCACACACTCATTCATTCACTTCTGTCTTTGAATGCAGCAGTGTCTGTCTGCTGTGTGTGTGTGTGTGTGTGTGTGTGTGTGTGTGTGTGTGTGTGTG
Source organism: Chaetodon trifasciatus (assembly GCA_037975065.1). NCBI lineage: Eukaryota > Metazoa > Chordata > Actinopteri > Chaetodontiformes > Chaetodontidae > Chaetodon > Chaetodon trifasciatus. Next base: position 26,198 of record JBBMOE010000016.1, read on the forward strand.
TGTGCTCTCACAGTCCAGAGGCTCGGAGTTGGTCAGGTGTTTCTTGAACTGTTCGTTCAGGTCTTTACTGACGCCGATGTCCTGGAACATTCGCTGCAGTTTGGACGTGTACTCGAACCCGCACGCTTGCTGCACAAGAAGAAGATGAGAAGCGGCTTCAGTCGGAGGTTTGTGGGTCTCTGTTTGTCAGAGCGCGACGGACTCGGACGCACCTTGAGTTTGGAGATCATGCTGGCCTCGGCGTCGTCGCTGGCGCTGTTCTGGTGGACCAGACGTTTGGCCAACATCTTGGCATAAAACTTCTGGAAAACGTCTTTGTCCTCGATGTACTTAAAAACAACCATCTGAGAGAGGAGACGAGGCGTCACATGAGCCAACAGTACAGCTGTGCGAGCAGAAGTCCAGACACAAATATACACGTGACTGATTCCAGAACAGTCTGGACTCTGTGAAACGTGAATGCACCACAATCACTTTTACTTTACTGACAGCAGTTTTCTGAAGCGTCCACGTGTTCATCTCCTTCATCCAATCACATCAATCATTTTCATTTGTCTTCAAACGTTTCAAGGGACACGTTCAGCGTTGCATTAATAAGGACTAGTTATCAGACTGCAGGATGTGCCGCTCAGGTGCTCTGAGCCTCCACACGTCACACATCAGTAACTCGGTCAGCTGTGTCCACTTGTGTGAACACACAGGTCAACGTGTCTCACCACTTGGTTGAGCGTGTCCTCCAGTTCCGCCTCCTCTGGGTTTTTAGAGCTGGAGAAAAAACACACACACAGTTTGTATTTGCTTCAGGTGGTGACGGCAAAGAGGACACACTGCAGAGAGTGTCTGTCCCTGAGCTCCACGGGACATTCCTGACCTCAGAGACAAGATAAAAACTCTCTGGACTATTTCTAAGACTTCTGCATGCTGATGCGTTCACTTGAGCTCCGCTGAGGAAGGTCACCCACCTCTTCTTCAGTAAGGAGTCGCAGTATCTGGCCAGCAGCTCGGGGGATTTGCTGGACGACTGAGCCATCCTGGTGACGGCGTTGTTGTTGATGAATCGACCACATGCCTGCGGGGAGACGGACCGGCGTTAGCGTTAGAATCAGACCTGTCTGCTGTCTCGTGGACATGTTTGGATGTGCTCGCAGAGGGATTACTGACTTTGTCGAGTGCTGCCACGAAGCCGGCGTCGTTGTTGAAGGCAGACATGACCAAGGCGTTGTACTTCTTATGGACGTCCAGGGTGGTCTGGACGTACACTTTAGGGTCCTGGAAGAAACACACACATCTTTGGTTCTTATCAGCGTGAATCTGCACACAGTGAGGAGCATCGTTATCGGGAGAGAAAGCGCTCCGTACGTTGAGCGCGGCCTCTCCGCACTTCTCGATGGCGGCCAGGCCCTGGTTGTGGATGTGAGTCTCTAGAAGCTTCTTCAGTTCACCCAGACCGTCTGTGATCCGCGACACCAGGTTGTACATCCGGCCGAGGTCTAAGAAGAGAAACACGACAGCGTTATCAGCCAGCATCAGGAAACGTCACGGCGACGGCGAGTCGACAGCGCGGCGCGTCAGAACGGCCGCCTCATCACATCAACCTTCACGTCCTGTCAATATTTTGAGCTGATCAGCTTATTTATTGTCAATCAGGACCTCCAGCAGGGGAGGAAGTAGTTAAATGTGTGAAGCTGTGTGTAAATAACTGTTAGCTGGATGTTTCTGCTCCGTCAGTTTGAGCTCCATCAGCTGCTGAAGGTCAGCGGTGACGGAGCTCACAAACACACGAAAACAAAACCACAGCTTCACCTTCATTCTTGTCGGCATCCAGAAGGTTCTGGAACTCGGTGTGGAAGATCTCCAGGTGCTTCTCTATGAGGACCTGCTCGCACTTCCTGGCCAGCTCGTCCTGGGTGGATTCGTGGAGGTAAACCTGCACACGGCGCTGCTCCTCCAGCAGCCGAGCCTCCGCCTGAGGAGGAAGAAAAAAAACACTCATTTCTTTATTAAGGCAGAATGAAGCAACTCTTTCATGAAGCTGCTGGATCGATCCATCCATTCATCCATCCACCCATCCATCCGTCCGTCCGTCCCTCCCCCCCCCCCCCAGCGGCGTGCAGCTGGACAGACGTCTACCTTCTTCATGTACTCGGTGACGGGGTTCTGCTGCAGGAACTCTGTGCTCTCACGCGTGTAGAAACGTTCGGTGTCGGTGAGGAACTGACACTCAAAGTACTCTTTGTAGACGGACAGCGTGGGGCCTTTGGCGAAGGCGTCCTCCTCGTTCAGACCCAGCTCCACTGCAGAGGGAGGACAGGTGAGACAGGAGAGCAGGTATGAACGTGAGGTGATTGGCCTGACATTAATGTCCTCCGCTGGCCGATGAGGACTGATCACAGCTACAGAACACACACTTAAAGGTCTTACTGGTTACACGCATGCAGCAGGGCTGAAACTGGCCCTCCAAACCAGGCTGATGTGAAGCATGACATTAAAGATGACTGTCTACAGTCCACTTGGTTCAGGTTTGGTCTAAAGTTTCAAACAGGGACGCTGGTTTTGGTAAAAGTGTGCTGAAGGTCGTCTTTGCTTGTGGACCTACCGTAAGACTGGACCACACCGCTGATCAGTCTGGTGTTAATGGTCTCGCCGTTCCTCTCTCTCTCTATCAGCTTGAGCACGGCGTTCGTTACCTGGAACACAGACACGTTATCTGTACAGCGACACACAGAACGCTGCAGGTAAAGCTCCAGCACGTTAAACTGTTCACGGTTTCTCTTTAATCACTGCTGTGGAGCTTCGTTGTTTCTCACTCCACCGCTGTAAAAAGACAGTAAACACACCTGTTTGTTGAGGGGTCGGAATAAACACTCCCTCCAGGTCACCAGAGCCAGCTGGGAGGAGACGGCAGCGACGCACAGGGGACAAGAAAGAGAGGGTTAACAGAGGTCGAGTCCATTCCTGATCAGAGTGACCCAAAAACCACACAGAGCCTGGACATCAGAGGGCTTAGAGGGCTTCACTGGGGCAGGACGCTGGTCAAACTGGAAACCACAGAGGCCTCATTCTGTACTCTTAGATGCTGTGTGAACACGAGCATGAGGCTGAAACGCTGGGCAGGCTTCACACTTTGAGCTCTATCCACCCAGACAACAGCAAACTTTCTGTTTACATAAGCATGAATACATGAGAGACGAAGCTGATCAGCTGATGCACAGAGGACGCTCTGACAGGTCACACCTGTGCTGTTCATCAGCCAATCCCTTCAGTATTATCTGAAGGGTCACACTACTTAAGGTACAGTTTGACCCTTCGTCTCCAAGGAGGGAAACAGCACGTTTTACAGCGCCGGACGTTGAGTTCCACTTCCCATGACCACTCTGGGCGGCCGTTAGCATCTTTCATGCTCTGTGACACAGAATGAGCGTTTAAGAGTTCAGATTAAAAGCTAAAAATACCCGTTCAGATCAAAACACACCTCCTGTGGAGCCCCACAAGCATCTGTTAAGCGCTGATACAAACCAGCGGCTCCTCAGACGTACCGAGTAGATCTCATAGATTCCCTTGCGTCCCTCGTCACACTCTCGTCTGACCCAGTGGCGGTTGAGGTAGGCACAGATCCCGTTGAGGACCTTACTAGAGAAACGGTAGTCCTCCCACTGCTGGGTGTAAAACTTCAACACACACTCGTCCATTAGATCCTCGCCATCCTGGAGTGAAAGCCAGCGAGGAGGCAAGAGGAAGACAAACGGGAGGAGAACATTGGTAAAACATCGAGGGCGGATCAGCATCTGAGACGTCTGAAGCAAACAAAGACGTGCTAACGTCCAGCGACGGTGCTCTGTGACTCACCTTGAGCAGGCTCGTCAAATAGTTCTTCAGGAACTCCTTGAGCCGCTTGTAGAGCTCCAGGCCTACAAACTGAGCCCCTCCTGGAGTGGTGGACTTTTTGGAGGGCTTGGCTGGAGGCACAGAGCCCCTGCCCTGGCTGGACTGGTGGACGCTGGTACAATAGTTATATACATGTCTGAAGGAGGAGTTAAGGAATGAACGAGGCCACGGCACACATCACAGACAGCGCTCTCCTCAAGCAGTGTCAGAAGCACAAAACATGAGGAGGAGCAGTGACGCTGCTTGTCGTGAACTATTGAGGAAGGCGCTTCTTGTTCCTTTACACAGAACGTCACTCTACAACTACAACAAAGCTGCTCTAACTGGGGACCAGCGAAAGCCAGATTTCAGCTGCATACAGTTTAAATTAGAGCTGTTCCTTCTGCCTGACATGACTGGATTACAGCTCTGAGCTTACACGGCTGGGTGCACTTTGCACTTCAGGGAACTGATGACCTCCTTCAGTGCAGGGAAGGTGCAGCAGAGGACGAGCGGGTGTGAAACAACAAAACGTGTCCTCAGAGATAAAAACCGTGAATGTCACGTCCGCACACTGAAGGAGTGATCAGGCTCACCTGTGACTGCAGCCGAAACATCTTCACTTCCCTAAAAAACAGTGGTGACGAAACCCGAACATGTTTTTGAAACAAATACTTCCTTTGACATCAGGGACGGGCGCTGTCTGCTGAAGTGGCACACGGTACAGTAACTGACGAAACATATTTGAATGTCAGACGACAGCAAATAAAATCTGCTCTTCTGTTTCCACATCTCACGCTGACACATTCAAACTGCTCATCAGACCTGAACCCAGATTATTCTCTTCACTATTAGACGATATTAGCAAAGCTACAACCAGTGACTTTGACTTTGAAGTTGATTTAACGATTCATTTTGTTGAGTGAGTAAAGGATGAATCCAGACACATGCTCGTAAAGAGCATCAACCCCCCCCCCCCGACCTCACAGGATACGTGTAGAGTTCCATGTAGCGTGACTTGGCCATGCTTTGCCGCGTGTACACCTGCTGGATGCCAGCCCGCAGGTCGTCCCATATCTGGTCCAGGCCTATCTGTCTCAGTCCGTGGGGGTTCTGGGTCCTGTTTGACGACATGGTGGAGCCCCTTGTCCTCTCCTCTCCCTACCGAACAGCGTCCTCCCCTTCCTGCTCCGGTGAGCGTCGGCCCCCGGCTCCTCTCCTCGGTTGGTTTCTGTCCTGACTCGCTCTGCTCTCACAGTGCGCAGTCCATCTGGCGGCGGCGGCAGCGCTTCAGGAAGCTGGTCGTCGGTTGTGAGATGGGATGCAGTCCCCCTCTGCACGCCTGGGTGGCGCTGTCTCCCACTCCTCCACCTAAAAGCTTTGGCACGCCTCACAGATGACCTGCAGCAGGAAAACAGGGAGAGAAAAAACACATTCTGATTAACAATCTTTGACTCTGCTTTGTTATTACCAGACACGACTGATTAAATCCCAGCATCAAAAATCAGTTAGTGACGTCCCACACCTGGACGCACGATGTACCTCCACCTGTACGTGACGGCTACCTGGCTGACCTGCTGCAGCTCGCAGCCGTGGGGTCCAAACACAACGCCGCTGCTACAGGCAGCCATGCATCAAGTTTACCTTTGACAATGACCACCAACTACCAGTGTTTTATTTCATTTATCATCGGACGCACACAGGAAGTGTCGAGTTAAAAAAAAATCTATGTTTCTTCGTGTCTGTGACATTTTGTCCAGATGCAGACATGTGACCTGCAGTGAAAGGTGTAATGTTGCTGGTGTGATTTTCATAGAAGACCACCGCTGCCACGCTGCTCGCGGCGCCGTGACGCACAGGTGCCGTTCAGGTAGGCAGTGTGTCCCAGGCATCACTTCTCAGTACTTTTAGTAGTTAGCAGGTAGGTTATGTGGATTTATCTCTGAAACCTGGCTCTGATCCCTGCAGACACGGCTGACCAGACTCTGACGTCACTCAGCTAATGACAGATTAGTCCACTTCCACACCTCCCTGACTTCCTTCACCAGTCCAGTGGACACGGTGCCCAGTCCCCCTCCTTTTAGAGCATGACAAGCCAGTTTCTACTTTCAAGCATTTGTCCAAAAGTCTCTTTGGTGGCTTCATCATTTTGTCTTCCACTGCATCGACTGCTTGTGATGACAGTGGAGTGCGTCTGTCTTGTTACTGACATCCTGTGTCCAGTCGTAGAGAACAGCCTCTCTGCTGCCACGTCAGTATTGATTATTGATTATCCTAGTATCCACAAAATACATCACTTTCCTCAAGCAAAGCTAATTAAGTTATCCAAAAGCCGACCCTTTTCACATGATCATCATCCAGGTGCTGCGCTCTTACAGTTGATTTGGGCTTTTTACGTTGTACTTTACGAAGAACGTACAAAATTCTATTTTTGGCATTTCTGAATCAATTCAGAATCATCGAGGGTAACAATCACAATTACGTGAATCAATCCCCCCCACCCCCCCCCCCGTTACTGACCACGAGCTCAGGTCATCACTGCGACATGACTACACGAGTAAATGCAGCTGGTTCAACAGTGGCGCTGATGACGGTCCAAGGAGGCCACATCATTAAGGCTAATTGACAGACGGAAAGCTGTAATTTCATCCCCGCCGTCCGGACAAGAGGAGACGTTTGCAGCATCAACAACTTTCAAGCCACAGAGAGCGCGAGGGACAGCGAGAGACATGATTATTTGTGCGTACGGTGCCGATAAAAAGCCTTCACCCCCTTCAACTTTTTCATGTTTCTTTGTTTTACTAAACTGAAGCAGACTGGAAGCAATGAGGCCTTTGGACACTGATGAACAGGAAAAAAAACTCTTTAGTATGTCAAAGTGAAAATCTAAAATACCAACCTGAAGCACGTCACCTCATAATGCTCGAGCTCAGTCACTGAGTTCACTGAACTGCAGAGAATGAAAAAGTTTGCATGTGGAAGTTTTTATGTAAAGCTGACTTCACGGTTATGTGACACAGATACAAACAGATGTGTAGACGTGACACACTAACTTTGTGAGCACGATGACGCTCTACACCTCTGGTTTATCAGTGGAGCGTATGAACTACAGACAGACAGAGTGACGGCTGAACGCACATGGCAGGTCCACCTCACATCCAGCACATCTCACGCATGAAAAGGTTGGATCCTCACTATGAGGTATTTCTACGGACAATGGGTCACGCTGCGTCCCGCCACGCTGCTCCTGGTGTTTTACATGACACTCCATAAAGATTTCAAACAACAAAAAAACAAAGAGGGGGCGTATTTGTCAGTCACACCAGAGCTCTGAAATTCAGCTGCACTGTCTCCAAAAACGGTCACAGTGAGGAGCACTGAGAAGAAAGAAAACGCTGTGGGCTAATTTTCACTGCAATATGCAAGTGTGTGTTTATGGAAATGGAGCGACGGTGGCTAGACGCAGGGAGAGCTCCAAACCGCCTTTTGTGTGGCTGACTTCACACTGAACTGCTGTCACGTGACTGTACTGCTGAGCAAAGTCATTTAAGGCCAAAGAAGGCAGAATTTTGTTTTTTTACAGGGTCTGGTTTATTTCTGACAAAATTTTGAAAGAGACATGTAGAATACAGAGGTTTTGATAAAACACCACTATTTTAAGGTCAGATGTGCTTACCTTACCTGATGGAAGCATTCATAGCAATGCTAAAGATTTGTTCAAGGGCTGTCGGAAATGTGAAAATCCAATTATAATTTCTGTTTTTACGCTGTCGGGTTAGGATAAACGGGGCAATTGTGTAAAACAGGCCTTTCAAATCCACCAGAAGATTGAGAGGGTTAAACTACTGACACACAAGAACATTTAGCGGCTCATGCTGTGTTCAAACACACACAGGTACCAAATGGAGGTATGACATCTGAAACAGTCATTCATAAAGAAAACAGAGCTCGGGCCTTGTCGTGTAAACACAGCGTTAGAGAATCAGGGAGACTAAAGGAGGGTGTATGGGCAGAAACTGCTGCATGTAGGCAGCGCTGCTATATTTAGAAGGACCAGGCATGCAGCGCTGCCCGTCACTGGTCATTCACAGCTATCAGGGCCAGAGACTCAGGACGTGACCCAACAGCAACAGTCAGTTAGTGGAAGAGAGGAGGAAGCTGACTGACTCGCTCCGTTTACTTCCTGTGCCTGTTGACGAGTCCCGGCCGCTGCTGCCGGACGATGAGCGAACGCTTGACGCCTGAGCAGCTTCAGCGACGCCGCTGCTGCTTATGAAGACGTGGGAGACCAAACTCTGGATTTGGGTCATGTTCTGCATTTTTGCTGCAAAACTATCAAAACGGCAGATGTTAAAATCGACCATTCGGCTAATTTTTCAGCTCTACTTTCTACCACACATTCCTTCCCCAAACACAAAGCAGGACACGGCCGAGTAACGTCACTATTGCTTAAATTAGACGTGAGGACCGACAGCATCGTGGTATCACTGTGAAAACAACTCCAGCATCACAACAGACAAAATATGTGATTGAAGCAAATAAACAAGACATTTACTGCAAACAAAGCTCAATTTTTAGGTCGCGTGAAGCACAGTTAAGATTTACTTTTACTAAGATTTTGCTCAGGGCTGCAAATAATTATTTTTAACATCAATAAACCTGTTGTTGTTGTTGTTGTTGTTAGAAAATGCTGAAAATTGTCATCACAAGTTCCCAGACCCCGAGGCGACCTCTTCAAATTGCTTGTTTTGTTCGACCAACAGTCCAAAACCCTAAAATATTCTGTTTTCAAAGATATTAAACAGAGAAACACAACAAAGCCTCACATCTGAAGAGCTGAGTCCATTGAACAGCTGACGTTTTCAGTTACTTGATGATTTGAATGACTAATGCATTATCTAAACTCTTGGCAAAGTAATTTTCTGTCAACTTTATTACAGCAGAAGAAAAAAACAATAATTGTCTAAATTCATTTTCTGGGAAAACAATTTCCCAAAGACCTGTTGTAGAAAAACTCTTGCACAGCACAATTTTCTATTCAGATACTGCTTCTAGCTACGCCGTGAGCAAGAAGACGGCGAGAAGCGCCGAGGCAGACGACGAGCGTCGACACGGCAGGAAGCTCCAGCTTCCATCACTCACTCCAATCTCTCATCCTCTCCACGTCAACCTCCGTCTCCAGCATCACTTCCCTCGTTCCCACAAAAACATCCACACAAAACTACATTTGAACTCAACCCGCTGCAACAGTTTGGCTTGAACCAGAAGGTGAAACTTGACCGAAGCTAGATTCCCAAAAGTGATGACAAGCAGTGGCTCTTTGTGCTGAGTGATATGCAACATAAAGCCTTTTTATATTCATCCAGCAGGATTATGCAGTACAAGGCATTTAGTCCACCTACACCCAAGCACAGGAAGTGATCCTCATACCCTGCATGCTGTCATTGGCTGGGGGCTAAACACCCACTGCCCAAAGGCTGACACCCAGAAACGTCCTGAACTCAGCAAAATAAGGAAATACAGAGGGCTGGGTTTCAGCAGATAGACACCAACACACACTTCTACGAGGGCAGAAGTGACGATTTCTGATGGAGTCTACATACATCTCTTCATTCTGCCTGTAAGTAACGTATTTCAGATTTCCTGTATTCATCACAACAGACGTCACATCATGTCATCTACTTCAACTATTTTGCAGCTTGACATCTGAAAACACTCAGTAAGCACCTGGTGGGCGGAGCTGTGCAGAGTTCAACACCTCACATCAACACCCTCTCAGAGGGCGAACGTTAGCACGCTCGCCCGTCTGCGTGAACATCTTCACACTGATTCGTTAAATCCTGCATATCTCTGCTTTCACAGATCACATGAAATCAACGTGAGGAACGTTACAACAGACCTGAGATTTGGATTTGATCTCAAAGACGGGATTTAAAATAGCACATTCATGGGTGGGAAACATGAATCTCATTTTTGCTAACTAGAATAGTGATTAGGGAAAAGAGATGTGGATCTGGGAAAATCGTTTACCAACGCTGAACGACTTCCAGGGATGTCAGGTGTGTTTACGACCCTGTCCTCGACGGCGTCGGCTCACTCAGGCTCGGGATGCTGGCTGGTGAATGGACTGACGGATGCAGAGCTGGGCCCACGCAGCTCGGCCCAGACTCCAGACCCCTTTCAGCCTCCGCTCGACTTCGGCGGATCCTCATTAAACTCGGAGAGGCGGCACTACCTGAGGTGCTCCAGCAGTTGCCATGGCAACTAGGGCAGACAATACCTCCGAGTAGCCCTTCGACAACATGAGGCAGAGCCTTCATTCATTCTGTGTCTCTGGTGCTTCTATTCACTGGTGCTAAAGAAAGGTGCCCTTCACAGCAGCACTGGGATCAGATTTCAGATTCCCACACCAAAAGGTATTAGATATGTGTCGCTACAGTATCTGACCTAGAATCAGCTCCACGGCAACGCGAGCAGGAGTTACAGGATGCGGACGGCTTGTCGGGCGGCAACAGTTTCTAGAAAGTTTGTTGTGAAACAGGAATCCCACGGCAAGCCGTCGACAGCGGCGCCACGGTCGCCACGTTTCTCTTTCACACGCGGCAGGAAGGCAGTAAAGTTCAAAGGTCATGACTCATTTTAGGGAACAGCGAGCCTGTGGGTGTCCATCAACACGTGCTGCTGACGGTCCATCGGCCTGTTTATGTCTGACGGCGTCACTTAACCAGGAGAAGCAACAGAACGCCTCTTTCCTCCTTCAGACGTCAAATAATGAAGAACAAGAGTTCAATGAAGGGTTAGAGCTGAGCACCATGAATGCATCACTGAAATCAAAATGGCCACTTGTCAGTATCTGTGCCGATACTGACCTCATTATCAAATACAGCCTTACTGTCAACGTCATCATAAGATTCTGTGTTTACGTTCAGTCACGGTGACCCACCGACTCCCCGACCTCATGCTACCTTACATTAAAACGTTCTCAGTAACTTTCAAGCAGTCAGTAAACAGGTTTTAAAGCAGAGACCTGAGTGGAAATATCAGAATCAGCAGCGGGAGAGAAAAGTTGATATTTCCATTTCACCCAGTTTGGAACTAAACGTTAACAACTTTAACACATCAGCTCTTACCCTGCTATCTGCTGTCCACAGCAGCAAGACGAGGCCAAACTCCCTGCAGATTTTCATCTTAGGACACACGGTGATGACTGTTTATCTGCAGGCAGACAAACCTCACCTGCGTTCAGCTGCTGGTTTCTACTCTCCCACGCCAGGTAAGTCTTTACTGTCCTTGTGGCGCTGTAGGTTTTACCACAACAGAGTGCGTCGGCCTCGGAGTCGAGTGTGTGAGAGATTTGCTGAGCGGGAAGGATGCTGGGAGTGGTGGAGAGAGACGGGGAGGAAGAAAGCGAGGGAGAGCGGTGCTCGTGGGAAAAAAGCTCAGCCTGGTAAATCTGATTACCCTGGTCACCGTGTGTCCTGGCCAGACTCAACAACCTAATACCCTACATTTAAAACACAAACAATGCAAAGCACAGCAAAACGCATGCAAACAAACACAAGCACCTGCCACCACTACACTTTCCAGAGCGCAGCCAGACAACAACACGTCTGTTACTCTGATTTTAGGATTTGATCTCCTTCCTTAAAGGTATTGGTGACCAAAACCAAAACATGAAACTCTGAGGATGAATCACAGTGATGAACACTTCTTCAACGCTGACATTCTTGCTAAGCGCGTGTGTTTGCGTGTGTGTGTGCACATAAACCGATCATGTGCCGGGTTAGGCAGCGAGGGAGGACATTTCATTAGCGTAAGCAGCTTTTGATTTCTGTTGCTCTGCTCAGCATTCAGAAGAGCAGCCAAGCTGAGACTCGCAGCCCCTTTGGATTGACTTTACAATCACTGCCCACAGCACTGTCACTTCACAGCACCGTGTACATGCTAAGCGGACAGACCTGGACGGGTCAGGCCGGGTAAAGGAGGAGGTAGGGCGGCCCGACCACACCTGACATGACTTTAAATCTTGACTTTGTCGGGAGCAAAGCGATTTCGCTGCATGTGGTTTGAACACAACATCGACAAGCACATTGTTTCTAAGGATACCAGTCTGTTGACATCCTGCTGATATGCCAATGGCGCTGCCCTAGAAGCAGCATTAGTCATTTTATGCTGCCAAACACTAACGCAGGCTGATTTCAGCCATGCATGCCAGCATGATGTTGAGCAGAGAGAGCATCAGACCGCTGACGTTGAGAAAGGGCAGATCGGGTGAAACATGTGCTCCATGTAGTATAAACATCACTGAGGAAAACAACCTAAAAGCATATTTCCCATCACACACACGTGAAAATTCAACATTCCCGTCAAAGCCGCAACACAAGAAATCTTTAAATGTGACGCGCCACCATGTCCACAACGTCAGTAACAGCAGCGTGTCATAAAACTGTGGAGAAAGGACGAGCAGCAGTGCAGTCCAGTTTTTGTGTCATTTGACTGAACATACGTGCTTCTCCTTGAACTGACGAACTCCATAAGATATGACAGAGCAGATGCGAGTCCAGATATGAGCGTTTGCTGCTTGTAGCCACAGGGCAGAAGTCTCTGAATCACCGTGTGTGAGGATGGAGAAGTCTGCAGCTGTTTTATCACAGCGTGCACGCAAAATTACCGTCCTACATCAGGCGCTCTTTCTGAGTGTGAATACTGACATACGGACACTCACCCACTCATACAGGTGGATTCTGAGGGGATAAGACGTGTCTACACATGTACAATTAAGCCCCCTCACTCAATTTCAACACTAGAGGCAACTTAAAAATCCAGCTAACGCGGCCACATAGGACAAACTGGATGCTATTTCGAGGGCTGCAAGCTAACAATATTTCAATATAAGTCACATTTAGGCCCAATAAAGATCAAGCAAAGAATCAATCAATTTCCATGCGTAACGTTTCCTCTGATGATCTGTATCACTGTGAAAATGATCACCTCTATCAACATAGCAGTATTATTAGGCTCCATCTGCTTTAAACTGCAGCATCATACAGGTCTAGGATCAGTTTTATGACACTATTAGCACGACCAGCCCACAGGAAGTCCCTCCTCCTGATGGCCATTCAGCTATATAACTCCTCTCTTCCTCCTGAAGTAGAACTCCTACCCTGCATTACTATAATCATCATTATTTCTACTATAATATGCATTTTATATCTTTACTCTTAAATTCATTATTTTAATTATCATTTGCACATTTGCATAACCCTTGGCGCATAAACATTTGTACATTTTAACCATTTGTTATTATTATTATTATTATTATTATTATCATCATCATTATGGCTACATTATCTTTGTAGTAGTTTGTGACTTTGTTTTCTTAGCTTTTGAAGTATTTTATCCATCTTCCTAACTGTGTGTTGAGTAACTTGTATTGTAACACAGAAATGTCCCTGCAGGGATCAATGAAGTTTTTCTGAATCTGAATCTATTTGACTACATTAAAAATTGCAATCGTATTTCCTCTTTAAGCGTGTCAATGAATACAAGTCATACTGGAAACACAAAATAGAATGGATTTCTTTTAATCATCTACAGGAAGCCTGTGTGTATACTTCACCTCTTCCACGTCTTTATGCGCCAATATACAAAAATATAAATGTCACATTTTAACCCAAATGTAATGATGAATTAGTGTAGATCTCTGTCTGGACAATTGGAGCATGCATTATTGACAACGTTTGGGTTTTAAAAACTCCACATATTTGACGAATAGCAGAGCTCCTGCACATTGTCAACCAAGAAAGACAACAGGACCACCACTTCCAACTGTGACTGTGGTGTTTTCCTCTTTCACTTTAAAACTACGACTAATGTCACCACAAACGTCAAGACGAACAGAGAGCAAGCAACCGAAGACATTTTACTTCCAACAGAGGGGCCCTGATCATTCGAGGGAAACAAAAGCATAATTTAAGAATATAATCCCAGGGAGCTAAGCTGTTTCCTAACATCTCCAGGCCTGGAAATGACTATTTTAATACCCCATGGCTCTCTGCAGTATTGCTTTGAGTGTGGGAGCCCTGTGTCACATTCAAAACAATCACATCTTCCATAAATACATATTTATGTAAGGCAATGGCATAAAAACAAGCACAGCAGCCCTGAGAAAACAGACGACACATTAGAGAAAACTGGCTTACGAGCCTACAGAAGATAAAATATTATTAGACGTGACTGCAAAGTCCCTGAACCTTGTCAAGTGAGACACTCCATAACTTTTCCATGACTGCTTCATCCATGTTAACCATTTACAAACAGCAAGTAACGTTAACAGTCAGGTATGTCAAACTGTGTTTATCCTCATTAAAATCAAAGAAAACAGACAGCATGCAACCAACTGCACTTTCCTCCGACAGAGGGGTCCCGAGCATTTCCTATTTTCCAGACATCTCCAGGCCTGGGAAGTGACGAGGACCGGGTCTTTTCCAGGTATTCCAGGAGTGTGGGAGTCTATGTCAGGTTCAAATCACTATCCTTCACTCCAAAGCGGCACAGGGCCGATCAGTTCTGCCTAATGACGAGCTAAATGCTAAATAACGACACTGTAACCATCCCACAAAATACGACGAAGCTATACATTAACCACTTTTGAAAATATGTATTGAGGTTATCCAACACTGAGCTGCGAATGATGTCAGACACTGCTACGCAATGCTGCTAGCTATCATTAGCTCCCAGGCTCGATTAGCCAGTTAGCTTGTCAGTAACGTTAGCTTGGCTGCCTAGCGCTGGGTGGAATAGCTTTAAATCCGAGTACAGCCTCTACTGGGCCACATTTAAAATCAAATTAAATACAGATTTAATGTACGAAATATATTTATGATAAATGCTGTCTTGGCTGATCAAACCGCAGTGGCAGGGGTAGACGAACTGCCTGTGTTGTTGGTGTAAAATGGCAGCCTAGCCTCTCGGGCTGCTCAATAATGAGTCAGGAAAACACTTCGCTAACCATTTAGCATTAGCCAGCTAGCGCTTGGCTAGATTGATTGGCATAAGAAAACAGCGCCACCGGCTAACGTCCACAACTCTGAAGTGTCTTCTTACCATTTTAAGGCCGTCGCTGTCACTGTATAATCGTTGTGTGTGTGAATTTTCGGCCCGAAAAGCTGTCTCCTCTGCCGTCTTTCGTCTCTCTGTGTGATTGCTGCCCGATGCTAACTGCGACCGCTCTGCTTCGTTCGCACAAAGATCAGCTCAGCAGCCACCGAATCATGCTGCCTTCAGGTGCTGTCGGAAATATGGGTATTACAAAAAAGCGCACACGTATGGGTAATTGAAGTGACAAACAAGGTTAGTGATTTAATAAGATGACACAAATACATTGTGCAGGGTTAACGTACAGAACACATCAAGCAACATTTTCAAAGTTATGCTGCATTTGTTTAAAGCTTCGGGACAGCTTTAAGGAGTTTTTGCTTGAGAAAACAGAATTTGTGAGTGATATTAAAAAATAACCATAATTGAGTTGATTTTATATATATATATATATATACTGTTTCAGTATTATAGTATTCATCTGTAGGGAATCGATCAAGTCTTTTTCAAATCTACATAAAAAAATAAACTCTAAAACCTAATCTAGCCTAAAACCTTAAAACCTCCCTTACAGAAAAAGTTTCTGATATAGTTTCCCACTATGCCTAATGTGTTGCTTCATGTGTTTGAAAATTTGGTTTTGTGTCTTTGTACAAGCTTTGGAATAATTGGTAAAGAAATAAAGGTGTTTATTCCTACTGGAAAAAAATCACTTTCATAGACTAATATTTATTTTTAGTAGAGATCTTAAATATTTTTATGAACCATAAATAACTATATTAAAATCACAATTTAAACCTTTTTCTTATCCTTATGTTTGTGTCCTGTTCTCATATTCATTGAACATAGTTTCACATGTTTACTTGTACTTTAAATTAAACTTTTTTCTGTCCCTGAAAATTGTTTTACTTCCCACAGTGCCATTATATTTGGATTTGATGTAATAAACTCTTTTCTGCTACAATTCAAGTCTTGATGGAGGGTCATAGATTAGCCTGCAGCCCGGGTGATATGAAAAGTCAATAATTACAATGATTGCATTGTACAAACAGTTAAAGTAAATCATTAGAATCATTGTATGCTGATGTGATTTATAAAAAAATAATATAAACAGACTTGACGTCTGTAGCAGCCAATGATCGACTCGCCTCTGAAGCACTCGGCGTTGAAACGTCGGAGCTGACGAGGATTCCTCGAATGCAGCATCATCGTCACACAATGGCGTCTCTACTGGACTACAATGATGGCGACGCAAAACAATCGGATGTTGCAATAGCGCTCGCGCATGCGCAGTCGGCTGTTTCGGTCACCTAATATGACATTTTAATTATGCATGCCTGAGACGGACGCACGATGCTGACATTTATCTCCCTGTCCTTTAATCTGTGTGTGTGTGTGTGTGTGTGTGTGTGTGTGTTTAAGCCAAAGACTGCTAATGTAACATGAGAGTCATCCCAGTGAAAACAAACCCAGACAGCAGCTGACTCTGCACCGGATCCGCCTCCACACCGGCAGATCCGCGTCACAGTCACACCTGTTTCACGGCCCGTTCAGACCGGGTCCACTCAGGTGTGGGCGCGGTGACGTGTCAGCGGAATCAAAGCAGGAGCCGTGGGAACGAGCTTCCTGGCAAGGTGCAAAGGCTCACGTGGACAGGTAATGCTCGGCTGTGAGCTGATCTCACGGCTGTTAGCTCGGCCTGTTTCAAGCTCAGTGCTGACTGAAACATTGATCATTTCCAATAAAAGCTGTTCCTGGAGAGAACCAAAACACAGCTGCGTGGTCATCATCACTCTCCCACCCTGAGCACCTTCACCTGCTCTGAAACAGGCGGACAGCGACCTCTGCTGCTGGACGAGAGAATGACGGGAAGACAAAGACCGTCACTGAGGACAATGAGTTATCTACAATACGTTTCCTGGTAACTAACCACAGCCCTTTAAAGAGAAGCTCTGGCGATATTCTATATATTTCTCACTGTCATGTAAGCTACACAGTGCTTTACAATAAGAAATAATGCAGAGTGAAAGAGGAGACAAAGAAAATAAGGAGAACATATTTTAGATTCAAAAGGAATAAAATCAAGAAACAGCCAAAGAAAACTGCCCTCCCAAAGGTCAGAGGGCACAACAACATGGTTCATTTTTACTCAAGCACAAATGGAAAGTAGGACTTTTACTTTCAGCTGAGGATTTTTAAGTTGTGTTACAGCTGCCTTCACTTAAGTAAATATGTCTGAAATTGTTAAACACTACATTACCCATGACCACCAGACTTCTTGCATCAATCAAATGCTTTATTGTTGCAACACGGACAGAATTCACGAGTAAACTGTGGACCTGGTCTGAATATGACCCTGTGGCCCATTTAATGATAAAACGTGACAACAGAGCAGCTTTTGAATGGGCTTTCTTCAGTATTCGTGCGTTCTGTGGATTATTTTGTGTGTCCAGGACGTCGTTTCTGCAAAGACACACTGCTTTCCGCTTTCCTCGGTGTGAATTTTCAATGAAAAAAGCAAAATCCACAAACCTCAGCCGTACTGGGGGGTAACAGAAATGGAAGTCTTTAAAAAAAACAAACACCTCAAATCACAGACAACTTAAATTTACCTGCATGGCAAAAAAAAAAAAAAAGCTCATTATTAAGTCGTGAAATCCACGTTTAAGTCAAGTGTTGGGACCATTTTCTAATAAGGCTTCACAGGAGGTGAATGACGGCTCATCAGTGCATCTGTGACGCTTCCAACACATCAGAGATCAATAAAAAGCTTCTGGGTTTCCAGTTTGTGAAACACTCTTCTAGATACTCGTAGTGTCAGTGAGGAAATATGTTTTAGTGATTTGGGTTTGATTTGTACACGACATACATATTTATATACAAAGTACACAACACATGAAGGACTAAACAACTGCATACAAAACATGTAACGCTTCATTTTTCTAACAAAGATCCTTTTAAGTTTCATATTCAAACACGTGATTTGAATCCAGTTTGAAAACAGCAGCTTCGTGTTCGTGTCGGCTGTGACGGGAGGACAGGTGACGCTCAGCGTTTCAGGACAGGTGTGTGCTCCATCACCTGCGTCTTCATCTGAAACAACAACGAGGCAAAAACACACCGTGAATGACCTGAACGTTTGCAGAAAGACACTTAAAGACACTGCGTTTTTTAAAGGTCTGAGCTGACTGGCAGCCTCGGTTTCACATCAGGTGTTATTAGTGTCTCTAAAATAAAGACACTGGACGTCCCTTAATTTGCTTCAGGTGAAAACCATCACAATGTTCTAAACATGCTGACAGTGACTTTTGAAAGCTTCAGCTCCTGTTGATCTGGAAGAACAGCAGCCACTTCCTGTTTTGTGCTTGTTGTTGAGGATTTCCCCCAAAATGTGCCGTAAACTTCTCTTTTTTAGCTCTCTGTCGTTGTTTTAAACAGCGTCACACTCTGGATCTGGTTTCCATCAACGTGTGGAGTTGGATGAGCAAACTGTCTGCCCGGCACAGTTAGGAAAAACTGAATAATTGTGTTCATAATAAATGTTAAAGTGTTCGCTGTGACGCTGATGAAATGCTCTTTTTACTCAGACGAATGTAAATAGTGAAAGTGTGAGTTACAAGTTGTCAGACCGGTTTCTGTTTCCTCTTTGCCTGCATCATTTCCTGCTGCTGCTTCAATCGTACTTCCTCCAGACTCATACAGCCACCTGTTAGCGCGCACACACACACACACACACACACACACACACAGTCAGATCAACAGAACAGAGAACACACTCAAACATGAAAACTCGTCTTGTGTGTGTGTGTGTGTGTGTGTGTGTGTGTGTGTGTGTGTGTGTGGGTCTCACCGACGCTGCTCGGGTTGATGGAGACGTAAGCCATCGCTCTGCTCAGCCGAAGCTCCTCTAAAGCGGCGAGCTCCGCCTCCGCCTCTGCCCAACCAATCACAAACCACGTCACAATTAACCCAACATGGAAAGCAGTGATGTGAGTCCTACTTGATGACACGAGGACTCACTTCTCTGGATCTCTCGTCTCTTCTTGGGGTTCGGGGGGATGACGGTGAACGCTTTGTGACTGAAACACAAAAACACACTCTGGTTGTTCTCCGTGCTGTAACACGTCTACGTGTTCGCCATTCAGGTGATGCTCTACCTGCCCGCGGTGACACAGTGAGCGAGCAGAGACACCTGGATCCTCCCACTTAAAGAGCTTTTCACCAACCTGGATCATTTTGGGAATGAATCCTGCATGTTTTTGCAAACCGCAGATACGTTGAAACTTTCTGTTTCTTTACATTCCAGCTCTCAGCTCACGTTGTGACGCGCTGTGGTTGAGGTCTGGTTCAGCTTAGGCACAAAAACCACCTGGTGAGGCTTCAGAAAAATCATGTTTTATCTTAAGTTACCTGCTTTGGACGGCTGGAAAACGTGCTGACCTCTCATTAAACACACGGCTCCTGATGAGGAGGTCAGCTCTCGTTCATGCACCTGTGATCTGAACTACGTCACTTTGACACCTGTTAGAAAAATGCATGAAACGAACAAATTTAACGTATCTGTGGTTTGCAGAAACGTACAATGCCAACACTTTATTCTGGTGAAAGGCCTCCTTTTATCTTCCCATCCTGGGGGTCGGGACCGCACACATTCACCTCACGGGTTGGACACAGAGAGGATGGACACTGCTGTGATGGACGGACACAGACGCCAGCTCATTATTCACTGATGATCACTCGGTGCATGTGGCTCCTGAGGTAAATCTGCGTTGTTTCTCCGGATGTTTACACTGACGCGCAGGTTTGCATCAGTTCAGCTGCAGGTCTGTCATGACAGCGGGTGGTAAAGCGTGTGGATTAATCCACTGCAACAGATGGCCGCAGACAGCAGCAGGAGGACGTCAGGGCAGCGTTTAAAGCCAGAGCCGTCCAAACGTTTTCACCTGCAGAAACACACTGAGAGGACTGACGGCGCTGAGGAGGCCAACAGACGCTCTGTCTCATTTTCAGCCTGAACTAAGCAAACAATCCTAAAAGAGGCTGAAGGTTATTACAGTTCAGGGTTCAATGTGCTGTAACCAGCAGTGACACCAATCTGTGTAACCTGTCAGACATCTTAAAGGTGTGACTACCATTATTATTATTTTCCACCTTTTCAGATGAGAGACACTGAATGGGAACATGCATCCATTTCAGATGCTCAGTGCAAATGAAGAGCGTGCTCACAGCAGCTGATGGAGAGACAGAATATAAACCCTGTGAGAGTGATTATTTAATCCATCTAACCTCTCATCAGCCCACAGGACTCTGCTGGGACAGCAGAGCTTTAAATTGTACTTTCATGTTTATGTATTTTTTTTTAAACATGTGTGTTTTTCAGACTAAGAACATACCACTGTTGAGAGTTCTCATGTCTCACCTCTGACCGGCGTGTTTGGTCTCAGCCCTGACACTCCGCTGCTCCCTCCGGCCCGGACACGCGCTCACCTCGCGGCTTTTCGCGCTAACGGCAGCGTGCGTCACGGAGCCGGTCGCCCTCTGCCAATCCGGGTTTGTTCTGGGCCAGTTTGCGATGGTTTTGGGAGCGGTGGAGGTGGACCGGGCTCTCCTCTCACAGCCCGTTTTGGAGGCTGTGCGCTGCGCCCTGGTGCTCCCCTCACAGCCGCCCCGCTGCGGACACCTCGGGCAGCTCGACGCGCGGCTTTTACGCGCAGCGGGCACCTGGAGTCGACTGTCTGCTCCGTTAACGGCTCTTACCTCCACTTTTTGGGTTTTCTCGAGGGTTTTTCTTGACGCCTCCACTGACTTTGGCTTGATAACTTTTGTGGCTGGCATTGTTATTTCACGGTGACGCTTCTGTGTCCGGCCTCAGTCTGTGGAAGAGAGCCGGCATCTTTAGCTCCTCCATTAAACACCAAAACTTCAAATACCAACTTTCCCTCTCCGTGGTCCGTTGCTATGGAGCTGGCACCCTGGCAACTCCACTGTCAAGTCACACGGATCAGGAAGGATTTCTGGCCCGAACTTTCAAAATAAAAGGTTGAAAATGGCTGAAACGAACAACAGAGGGGAGACGTTAAATGACAAGAAAGAAAAGGAAAAACAGCAAAACTTACAGGCTAAGGTTATGTTTTTTAGGCTGATGTGGAGTAAGCTGGTGCATTTGACGCATCAGTGACCCTGCACGCCGTCAGTACACCTGGAAACCTGCAGAGACGTCCGTGACTGTGCTACAGACTGGATGAAACACGAAACTGTTTATGCTATTTTTCCTGTATCACGATTAAACCTTTGGTTGGAAACACTCCATTTGCCATTCGACGTTTTATTTTGAAAGCCCAGCCGCCTGGTTTCCGGTTTGGTCCTGACTGTCTGTGTTGAACTTGCAGCTGCAGATTAACGTCAGTGACGCAGCACGGTATTTGTTGTCAGTAGGTGTCCGCGCGCACAGAGCCAAGTCCAGCCAATAACAGACGCTCATCCGATTACTGCCACGCGACTCTACACAGGTCACATGACCGCAGACTGCGAGATTATACAATACACAGTCTATGACTGGATAAATGTCTTTGTTTTAGTGACACAGACATATAAGTCCTCTTCTGTAACAACTGACTGAAGGCAGGGAAAAGAAAAGACGACTAAAACCAGACTAAACTTTATTTAAGTTCCAAAGTTCTTAAAAGGAATAAAAACATCAAAAGCAAACATGGAAAAGAGGAATAATACGTTAACTGAAGACGATATTAGAGCTTTTTAATTAAATCGTCCTCTTACGTTTCCTGGAAAAGCAGGACAGTGTGTGTGTGTGTGTGTGTGTGTGTGTGTGTGTGTGTGTGTGTGTGTGTGAGAGAGAGAGAGAGAGAGAGATGTTCATGAAATACTTCAGGAATATTATCATGACATCAACAACCATCAATAACTGAGTACAGACAGAGTACAATTATACTTTATGAGCACAAACAATCAGGAGTAGAAGTACACTGACTCAAGTACTCTAGTACAGTTTTGAGGTACTTGCACTTTCCTCCATTACTCTTATGCTGCGGTACTTGACACCTGAAACACTTCTCCATCACTGCGGAAACGTGGTGAAGACACTGCATGTGTCAGATGATCAGTTTCCAGATGAAGACTTCACAGAAATATGATCACTTCATAAAGTCCAAAGACTGGCCTACAGCTCGCTCAGTGGCTCCACCTACAGGCCAGCTGCAGCACTGACAGGCTGCTCACACGTCAATGCATCAGTAAATTCTCAGATGATTTATTGTACAGTGAGTTTACTCTGACAGGATCCGTCCTGCTGCGTGATGACTGCTTCACACTGCGATGCGTTTTACTAATGAACGCTGATATAATCATTCTTCTGTCTGATGGTGCAAAGTTACCAAGAACACTTACTCAAGTATTTACTTGAGCAGCCTGAGGTATTTGTCCGTTTTACTTGAGTATTTGCATTTTATTCATCTGTATAATTGAGCTCCATCGCGGAAAGTCTGTACTTTTAATTCCACTGCGTTTATTTGATTGCTGGTTACTTAAAGACTCCTTATCTCTGACCTCAGATCAGCCTGTAAATCTGATGCATTGCTATAGATTAAACTATAAAGCAGTGGATAAAGTCATCACACATGAATGCATCTGTTATAATGATCCAGTAATATCATATCACTCTCTGAAAGGATCGTTCTGCATCATGAGTTTGATACCTGACATACATTTTTCAGTGTAATTACGCACTTTAACTCGTGTAAAATGCTGAATGCAGGACTTTTTTTGTAAAGAAGTATTCCTGTGTTGCTGCTCAGGTGAAGGACGTGAATACTCCTCGCAGCTCAGCTCATCAGCAGCAGTATTCCTCCGTTGTATCGCAGCATTCAGCGTGCAGCAGCCTGCTCTGCACGAGCCTCTGCGGTCCTCCTGAGCTCTGAGTGGTGCTGTCTCGCCTCTGCCCTCCTATGAAAACTGCCTTCCATTGCACTTCTCCACCAGCGGACTGACCAGGCCCCTCGCAGCCGCTACACGGTGGCCCCGAGCCGGGCTGATTCCCACCACAGACCCGGCAGGTGTGACGGTGGTGGTACACCGGAGGACGGCGGGCAGCTGAGCGCTTGTGGATGCTGGATTTACGGACTGCTCCGCGGGGAGAGCCCGAGACGTGGTGAAATCCTAATTAAAGTGCGACACACACAAGCCCATGCACATCATAAACGGGCCTGCCTTGCGTTGCAACTTTGCGTTTTTGCCTCTCTGCAGGGGCTAAAGGCTGATCATCGTAGGTGAGGCTGGTGAAATTATTGTCTGGGGGAGGGTGACGCGCACTTCACAACAGCCCCTGCGCTGTCAGACGAGGAAGTGAGGCTTCACACACGCCCATTTCAGCCTGTCGACCCTGCTCAAAAGCCCGGACCCGTTCATCAGATAACACAGCAGCACACTTTAGAAACATGCGTCCTCTTTCGGATGGACGACACCGGGAATAAGCTGCAGGACGACGCCGATTCCAGGGGGTAGGTGACCGAAGAGCTTTACGCATAGCGTGGACATGACAATTCCCCAAAATGTTATTATCGTGAGACTTCTCCACTGTGAAGGCCTGTCTCCATTTTTTTTTTTTTTTTTTTTTTTTTTTTTTTTGATAGTCACATGCATGATCTGTGGCCTAACTGTCACCGACACGCACAGAGACTCCCGCGTGTCATCGCCTCCGTCTGCGGGAATCAAGCGAGGCTGTCACGCACAGTTAACGAGCCGCGGGCCAGATGTCAGCATCTGCCCGCCGCGCGCGGAGCGGCACCTGCCTGCGTGGTGTTGTTGCGTGAATTTAGCTGAGTTCAGGCTGCAGACTGAGCCCCCATTTAAACCCCAAACCCCCTTTTTGATAAGATTTCCGGCCTGGTTGGCACCCATGTGCGTGAGAGTGGGTCACAGTGTGGCGACATATGGATAACCCTCATTTAGCGGGGGGGTCACACTGGGACCCCCAGACTCCTTTTCTGTTAACATAATTGTAATGATGATAAGTGGACAAAATATTAGTGCTAACTAACCATTATTTTCACTGTTGATCAGCCTGATGGTTGTTTTCTTGATGAATCTGTTAGCTGTTTGATCTATGAATTGTCTATAAATTGCTGATAGATGACAGTGATCAATGTTTCCCAAAGCCAAAGGTCACCTCCTCAAATGTCTCGTTTAGTCCACAAACCAAAGATATTCAGTTTCCTGTCAAAGACGAGTGAAGAAACCAGAAAATATTCACATTTAAGAAGCTGGAATCAGAGAATTTTTACTTTTTTCTCTTAAAAAATGACTCAAACCAATGAATTATTTATCAAAATAGTTACTTTCACAGTTGGCGGCTAATTGATTTATCTATTAGTTATAGCAGCTCTACAATATATATATACACATTTATACATGTGGTTGATGAATTGATTTGATGATGTACAGAAATAATTTGCCAGTGATCAAGTGTTCATGCATCAGTTGGAGAGGAAGCTGTCCCTGGTTCCACCCTGTCAGGTCTGAGGGTTTTATTGTTTTCTCCGTCTTTTTCCACAGTAAACAGAATATCTTTGTGGTTTTGGACTGTTGGTCAGACAAAACTAGACCTTTGAAAATGTCACCAGGGACTGTGGGAACTTGTGATTGCTCTCATTTTATAGACAGAACCAGATCACATCGATCGATTAATCGATTAATTCCAAAAATAAGAGACACTTTAATCGGTAATGAAAGTAATCATTAGTTACCGCCTTAAGTGCAACAGTATTTATAATAGCAACACCGCTTCCTTAAGAAAAAGGACATTAATAATTCCATTTACATTAAAGTCTTTGCATTCAGTTGACGTTACCGTACAGTTCATGTTTTCCTCCTTCTGAAGCCACAACACAGATTATCTTCTGTCTCCTCCTTCTGTAACCGCTGCAGGATACGCTCCAGTGTGACGGTGTGTTTTCAGACGATCACGTGTCCAAACTGTGTTACATCACGATAAACTGAGTGTTGAGCACCGCCTCCTGACTGAAGACCCTTTTCATTAGCAGTTAAACTGCTGATCTGAGAGGAAGAAGAGTAAAATCCTCCTGTCTGAGACGCTGGACTCAGGAGGACGTCTGGTGGTTTTGCTTGATTTTGAAACTGTAGTAATGCTAGAGGACAAAAGCACCACAGACTCATTCAGTCACGAGTCGAACGCCTGCTCAGGCGTCTGTGGTGACATCAGGAGAAAAGAAAGTGGCTTACAATCTTTGTAAACCCGGTAATGAGCCGCACGCTCACACCCTGTAGCTTGATTCTTCAGCTGTCTTTGCGTGGCAGCGAACGTTAACTGCTGCCGTGGCTCTGATCCAAAACACACACCTGAGCCCGATAATGACGGTATCATGTGTCAATCAGTCTGCAGCGATCACAGCACACGGCGAAGGTCCTGACAGTGTGTAAGATTTTACCTTTCACAGCGCTGACGGCTGATAAATGGAGGATCTGTGTCGACGTCAAGTCCTGAAAACAAACTGCAGGGAGTGTTGAACACATCCAATCCATCACTGTCAGCCAAACACATATTAAAATAATATTAGTTTTATGTTTGAGTGTAGATTTTATCCTCAGTGTGGACCAACATCCACACGTTCTGCTGTGGCTTTCTTTGCTCCTCAAAAACCCTGAATAAAGATAATATTTGTTAGTTTTTTCTAACATGGCCTTCGTCCTGGATTTTAGAGCGTCCCCACCCAAAGACATGTCTCCAAAATGTTTGAACTATTTGATTTTTTGATAATTAACAACTCAAACGAGTCAGAATCAACAGCTGCTTGTTAACTGGACACGAGTGACTAAACTGTCTCCTCCTTGTCTCCTCGTCTCCTCGTCTCGTTGTCTCTGTGATTAGTAGCAGATTACTGAGTTCAGTCCAGGATTATATTATTATTATTATTATAATTATAAAGCGGTGAAATATGTCGTATTGCTGTTTGATCTCCTGCCGCGCGGCTCTTCTCAGGTGTTCCACAGTGATTCGACGTGTCTGTCTGTGTCTTACAGAGCGTTAAAGTGTTGAAGGATGGACAGGGAGCTGGTTCGGCAGAGCCAATCAGAGCACGGAGAGGCCACCAATGGAACCAGCCCTCAGACTTCCACCGCCACGGCCGACTCCTCCACCCCTACAACCCCCACCCCTCCTCGGCTCACCCCAAACCCCATGCTCCTGGACTCCCCTGTTCCCACGCTGACGCCCACCACCTCCTCCCCTCCTCCCCCCCTCACCCCCGCTCCCTCCGTCTCTGCACCCCCGAAGCTGGCGGCGACGACGGCCGGCGCTCCGTCTCCCCACATCCTCATCCCGGCTCCCCCTAAACTCACCTCCACTGCGACCCCCGCCCTCCGCACGTACTCTCGCCCGATCCTTCCCTCCCCGACGGGCATCTCCAAAACATCTCCCACC
>JBBMOE010000016.1:57547-102547 GCA_037975065.1 Chaetodon trifasciatus
TGTGTGTGTGTGTGTGTGTGTGTGTGTGTGTGTGTGTGTGTGTGTGTGTGTGCGTGACCAAACTATCTGCACTAACTCTGACCACTGTCTTTGCTCCCCCCAGCGCTGTCCAGCCTCTCCTCTCAGTCCCCCCCCTCCTCGCCCTTCATCACCCCCTCGGCAGAAAACCCCCCTCCCCTCCTCCCCGCTCAGACCGCCCACCCGACCGACCTCAGCCTATCGCAGCATGAGACGGAGAAGGTCGACGAAGCGGTCGCAGGCGAGTCGCAGCACCTGGCCGAGACCGAAAACGAGACGGAGCCCCTCGGCCAATCGGAGGACGAGTCGGAGAGCTACAGCCAATCGCTGAACAGCTCCTGGGAACCTAGGGCGTGGCCAGAGGGACGACAGGTTTTGACTCACCTGGTGGAGGGATTTGTCATCCAGGAGGGGCTCCAACCGTTTCCTGTAGGAACGCGCGCACACACACACGCACACACACACACACACACACACACACACACACACACACACACACACATTTGGTGCACATCAAGATGAATTCATCTCGTTATCTACGGTCATTAATGTCAGCTAACTGAATCATTTAGTTTCTTAACGTACCTGTGTGTCGGGCAGGTGAACCGCTCCTCCCTGCTGGTCCCGGAGCAGGTGACCAAACCACAGGAAGTGAACGGGACCAATGGGAAAGCAGCACTGCCTGTGACGGACACCATAAAAGAAGCTGAGCACTCGACCGACTCAGAGCAGGACGAGGCAGGAGACACGGACGACCCCGGGAACAGTAAGAGTCTCACGAGCTGCACGTTTGTAACCTGCACGACCTGCTCGAGTTCAGAGTTTCTCAGTTTCAAGTGTTGAAACCACCAGGTTAGTCTGCGATTTGTGTGAACCTGAAACTAAACCACCGACACTTAAAGGAGCAAAGCATCAACAAAGAAAAGTCAAATGAAAAAGCAAGAGTGAAATTTCAAAATGAGTGTGTTCCTGTACAGAGAAACCAGTAAAAATATGCCTTTGAAGTATATGAATATACGTTTGATCTGTGTAAATTGATATTAGCAGTGTTTTAACACGCTGGCTGAAAAGTATGTAACAGCAGTTATCTTAAAAGTGCACTTTAAATATTAAACTTAAATTTCACTAAAAGTATATTTACTGTTTGGTTTTAAGTTATTCTTTATTTATCAGTTTATCATGAAAGCAATGATTTAGTCTGAAACACAGAGATGTGTGAATATCATATAAAACAGAAAAGCAGCAGCTCTTCACATTTGAGACGCCGGATCCAGAAGTCCAGCTGGAGCTGTCTTAAACAGTGACTTTGTTCGAGTTGTTGGCTGTTTGTTTCTGTGCATCGACGACTAATCGATTTAAAATTGTTGTGATCGGAAACAAGTCCACAGCCTCAAACGTTTCGGTCATCGCTGGAGCTGAATCGACTCTTTTGTGTCACGTCCAGGGTCGGCCCACCGGGACAGGACGGTGCTGCACTGCCAGTTCTGCGGGAAGAGAGGCCACGCGCACAACTTCATGCGGTCCAAGCGCTTCTGCTCCACTTCCTGCGCACGCGGGTGAGGCCCGATTTCATTGGCTCGTAAATAAAAGCAGCTTTTGCACCGTGTGACCTTCAGGCTTTGTGTCTGAGATGCAGAAGTGAGTTGAGGGGTGTTGCCGTGACAGCAGCAGCGCTGACAGGATGTGGTGTGTGGCCTGAAACACACAGGTGTTAAAAGCAGATACGAGTGTTAATCAAAGCAGCAGAACGAGGAAACACGCCGCACGTCTCGCTGTCTCTCTTTCTTGCTCTGTCAGGTTCAACGTTCGTCTGACGAAGCGTCTGCGGGCTCTGAGCGCGGGCAGCCGGTCGGAGAGGCCCCGCCCAGCCCTGAACAGGGCGGAGTCGGTTCCTGGAAAACCTCTGCTCCTGCGACTGGTAGGGACCCTGAACTCACCACCGGTTTCAGACACTGGAAAAAAGTCACTCATGAACGACTGAAGAGGGAACTTTCTGCATCTCACACTGAAATGTCAAAACCCCGATTAGGGCCTTAACTAATGATTATTTTCAATATTTTTTTAAGATTGTTTGTCCTCAAAATGTCAAAAAACTGTGAAGATGCTCGTATCATCTTGGAATCTGAATATTTCTTCACCTTGGAATCAAAAGAAGGAAAAAAAACAACGTACGAGCTTCCTCTGAAGCTCTGAAGTGCGTCTCCTGCTCCTCATCAGGGGATGGAGTTCAAGTGACGAGTGAGCAAACTCCATCCTCTGATGAAGACCAGGAGACGCAGAGGAACACTTAAAAAAAAAAAGTTGTTTTATGACAATCAAAACTGATTGATTATCTGATGATTAGTAATCAATTGATCGTGTTAGCACTGATCCTAATCTCTCTTCAGATCCACAAAACACCACAAGTTACTGGAGACAAACTGAGTCCAGTTTTAGCATGTTAGCACGCTAACATTTAGCGTGTAGCATTTAGCCTGTGTTGTTCCTATGGATGTTAGCATGCTTTCATGCACCATGCTAACATGATAACCTTTACCCTGTCAACATGTTGTCATGCCTGCTAACATGCTAACACGTGTCCTCTGACTGTTCAACACTCACCTTGAGCGTCTTAAAACGATGGTTTCCGTTAGTGATCATTAATTATTCCACAGTGTTAAACTGTCAAAACATCCACAGAAACATCTCAAACTGCTCCTTCAGTATAATCCACGTCTCTGCTGCCCACCTGTTCGCTCAGCATTGAGCAAACTGTCGCTAAAGACACTCATCACGTCTCCGTCCTCTTGCACACGTGTTAACGAGCACCAGTGGCTTATGGGATGTGAAGTTCAGAGGGTTGTTTTGGAGCTTCGCAGCCATTTTGTTTTATTTTCAGCAGCAAGAAAATAGCAAAAGGTGGAGGCTAGGTGGAGCTGAGGCCTGTAATTCAAGCCAGCATGCCCTACTACAAGCCTACAAGCCTACTTTTACCTGTAGTTGAGTGTTTTGACATTGTGTGTTGGTTTATTCAGACTTCATCCTGCAGCAGTGACGTCATGAAGGATGAGCTCACCTGTCTCATGACTCAGCGCTCATTCGCTCTTTTCTCCCTGCAGCCTCGTGATCTCTGGAGCGCCGGCCGGCGAGAGAAGGAGGGAAAGGAGAAGGCGCCGGTGGCAGCAGAAGAGGAGGAGGAGGAGGAGGACATGGAGGGAGGAGGGGAGGAGGAAGACGATGACGGCGAGGAGGAGGATCCTGCCGTTGCCATGTCAGCCCGGATGGAGCGTCGTGCGGCACGGAGAGCGAGGAGGGCGTCTGCGCCCGCCCTGACCACCTCTACGCCCACAACCACGTTCAAACCCGCCCCCTCGCAGTGGAGTGTGGAGGAAGTAACCGCCTTCATCCACACACTGCCAGGTAAACCTCCACCTGCACAGGAGCAGGTATTAAACAAGCAGCCCACATGTGGAGCCGCTTCAGAGCTGGCAGCCGCAGCTCAAACTGTCAGTCTGATTTATGGAAACTCTCGAGTGTCTTAATCGCCAGCAGATGACGGAGGCTCTTTCACAGCTCCTTCATCCAATTAAGTGTTTCGCAAAACGTTGAAATTAACCGCCGAGTGTGTAACGTGCGTACTTTTAACCACCAACTGTCAGCGCGAGTGACATCACTGCGAAACATCTGGAAAAACAAAACACGGTGAAGCTCCGGCTGCGTTTCCCAAACTCGAATCTGTGAATGTCTGCAAGTTCGTCCCAGAAACTGATGTTACTGTGAACATTGTTGAAGGTTTCGCATGGCGTCTTAGCTTAATGACGATCATTAGTGTGTTTCTCTGAACCTCCAAATGACAGTTATTGAATAAAGTCCAGAATGATCCATGTGAGCAAATAGATCTAAATGAGGAATCTGAATACGTCATAACAGGCCAACGTGAGCTGCTCCAAAGCAAACTGTCCTCACGCTCCGGCTTACGCTCCACGGGCTCAGTAATGCAGACCCATGGCAGACTGAAAACATTTTTTTATGAGCAGCTCTCATAGGAATGAATGAGACGCCATCTTGGAATGTGTTTTTACTCCAAGCTGAGAAAAGCAGCCTCCTTTTGGATTCCAGTGTGTGCCAGTCAGGAGTGAAATGCAGCTTTCAGGCAGTCTGAGCCAACGTCTAAAGGCAGGAAATGTAACGTATGCACATCATATCAACAGATACACGGTTATTTTATAACGAGGCATCAATACTTTTTGTGTGGTGCCCAAATGTTTAAGTGCAGATTATCAAAAAAAAATCAAGTAGAGATTCATAATCCTGTTTACTGAGTATTTAATCAACTGATTTGACTCTTTTAATTGACTGTATTTTAAATGGATTTGTAGAAAAACATGTTTATGTTCCTCAAGCATTGATCACGGCTGAATTTGAGCAATGAAAAGTTCATTTGGGGGTAAAATGGTGGAAGCGGGGTGTTTTTGATCTTGTTAGCAGTCATGGTGAAAGAGGAAAGGGTGGTCCTCAGACTGGAGGTGTCCTTCATGAGACCCCGACCAGAGACGGCTTTGCTCTGCAGCTCATCTCAACGCCCGCCTGTCCTGTTGTGTTTCAGGCTGCAGCGACGTGGCCGAAGCTTTCCGGCTGCAGGAGATCGACGGCCAGGCTCTGCTGCTGCTGACCGAGGACCATCTGATGACCAGCATGAACATCAAACTGGGGCCGGCTCTCAAGATCTGCGCTCACATCAACTCGCTGAAAAACCAGTGAGAGCGAAAACAGAGAGAAAAAAGAGAAAGCCAGGGCATGAAGTGGAAGGAAAACAGGCAATAAAGATGTGGGGGAAAGGAGAAGAGACAGGAGAGTTTCTGTGGTTATGAAAAACAAAAGCTGACACCAAGGATGACAGGACAAAGTCACAAAAAGAGATCTGTGGTAATTTATGAGATTATAAATCGAGGTGTGGCCTTAGACGGGAACAGAGGAGGTGTGCAGAAACGTGGAGAAACCAGATTCCAGAAGAAATTTCATCCGTTTTGGGCCCTCTGACTGTAGCAGGAGACCAGGGGCCCATTTTTGTAACTTTGTGTACATTTTACATGCCGCTGGAGAGTGTACATTTGAAGCTATTTCACGAAGGATTTTGAACATTTAATATATAAAATTTGTCTATTTAGTTTTTTTAGAACGTGACGTCAACGACAAATCTATCCAGTAGCTAACATAACCGGTGTGTGTAAAAAAATAATGATAATAATAACGATACGTAGACTTTGTAAGTGATTAATGAAAGTTTAATGTTTTATATCACTATATTCTGGACAAAAACATGTCTGTGGATTAAAAAAAAGTCACTATCAGGGTAGAGACTGGTGTCTTTAATCGTCACATTTTTATGGTATCCTGCTTGAAATTATTTAATAAATGAATAATTAATCAAAACGATTGGTTCACCTTATTGTTTGAGCTGAAATGAGGAGGTTTTTACATTAGGATGGAGAGGTCACCAGCAGAGGGCCACAGAGAGACAGGTGAGTGATGCATGAAGACAAATCTGGGTTTCATAAACCAAACTGATTTGAATTCATGTCACAGAGATCCTTCCGGATGATCCTCCACATCCAGAATATTCCAGGTCAGTCCGTATCTGCAGCTTCTCTGAGGGTTCAGGGTTTTGTTTTTCTCTCCATATCTGGTTTAGGTTAGGATCTGACATGCGCGCTGATTGGCTTAAAGTTTGGGCTGGAGTATGTTTTTCACCACACCCGATGATAAATCTTATTCTAAGCATTTCTCTGCGGATCAGCCCGGGGCGCGCCAACGCGGCACAGCAGGACTGCGCTTTCATTTCTACAATTTTTAAAGGATTCGGATCTAAAATTCGGCTTTAATCACATTTGAGGAAAATATCTTATTTGTTACAAGTTGGTACTGCAGAGATCTGTTGGAGTACTACAGTTAAGCTTTTCATCCTTTATAAACTGAGCAGAGAAGGATACAAACATAACTTCTGCGCTTTGAATCTTTTTCCAGACAAAAATAATATTTTTTTTCCTTCTGCAAAAGAAACAAGACTTTTTCATTACAGTTGCAGAGAAAAAGTATTTAGATACTGTCATCAGCTTGAAAAAATCCCTCATTTTTAAGACCTGTGATTTTTGTCTTGGGAGTAGAGCGCGTAAAAACGCACGGCGGCTCCATGGCGCACATGTGCAGGCAGATCACCGGCAGCGCGGCGAGCTGTGCGGGCTGGGTGGGGATCATCGTCGCCACGGCCACCAACGACTGGGTCCGGACCTGCGACTACACCGTGGCCACCTGCGTCCGCATGGACGAGCTGGGCTCCCGGGGACTCTGGGCCGAGTGCGTCATCTCTCCGGCGCTTTATCACTGCGTGGCCCTCAACCAGATCCTCACCCTGCCCGGTGAGGGGGGGGGGGGGTAGATTAGTAATTATTATCGTTTAAAATACAGATTAATGTGTACGAAAAGTGTGTGTGTGTGTGTGTGTGTGTGTGTGTGTGTGAGAGAGAGAGAGAGAGACAGAGAGAGAGAGACAGAGAGAGAGAGAGAAGAATTTAAAGAGAGAAAAGCTTGTTGTTTGACCTTTAATGTCTTGTTTTATACCAAAAAAAAACTGCCATGACAACACACACTGATGGACGTTCGTTCCAGGCACGAGGAGAGAAAGCACAGCATGAAATCACCCACAAAGAACTTTAAATCCAATTTTAAAATGTATTACAGACCCAAACACTTCAAAAGAAGAGCTTTTTGTCTCTGTAAGTGTGTGCGTGCGTGCGTGCGCACGCGCGTCCGCGCATTCCTCTATCTGCCAGAAGTGAGCAAACACATGCTTCAGGTATAAAAGTCTCTCTCTCTCTCTCACGCGCTCTCAGCCTACGTCCAGACGTCTCGTGCTCTGATGATCTGCGCGTGCCTGCTGGGTCTCCCCGGGATGCTGCTCGTGCTCATGTCGATGCCCTGCGTCAGGCTGCAGAACGACACCTCCACCGTCAAGCAGCGCCGCGCCCGCGTGGGCGGCGTCCTCTTCATGCTCATGGGTGAGAAGACCCCCCAAAGACCGCCGCGCGCGCGCGCGCGCACACACACACACACACACACACACACACACACACACACACACACACACACACACACACACACACACACACACACTGATACCTGTTGACAGGTTCAGACAGGTTCAGAAAACATGAACACATGACATACAGTTTCAAGCGATAACTGGCAAAAATGATTGAATTGGTTTTATTTTTCCAAAATCTGGAATTCAGAAGTGTGAGAAGACAGTAGTTTTGGTCTTATGGGAAAGTTTTGGTCTTAGAGGACAGTTTTGGTTTTAGAGGACAGTTTTGGTCTTAGAGGACAGTGGTTTTGGTTTTAGAGGACAGTTTTGGTCTTAGAGGACAGTGGTTTTGGTCTTAGAGGACAGTTTTGGTCTTAGAGGACAGTGGTTTTAGGATGTATAGTACTGGGTTCTTTCCCAGCTGTTGCAGGAGGGAGGAGGCTGGAAGGAGGGTCAGGGTCTGTCAGACCAGGCCTCATCCGGACCGGGTTCCTCTGTCAGACTGGGTTGCTTCCTGTGGGAAGAGACAGGTTGTTCCTGTGGACAGCCTGAGGGACAGACAGTCAGACAGGGACAAACAAAGCACAGAAACTCATGAAGCAGCGCTTCAGATACTGAATCCATGTCCAGATGTCCCTCATGTTTATTTTTCCTCCTCTGGTTCCATGGTTGTCTTTAAAGATGGCCGTCTCCGCGGTAACGCCTCTGTCCTCGTGTCTTTTCCAGCCGTGTGCGGCATCATATCGACCGTCTGGTTCCCCATCGGCGCTCACCAGGAGGAGGGTCTGATGTCGTTCGGCTTCTCCCTGTATGCTGGCTGGGTGGGCTCCGCTCTCTGTCTCCTGGGCGGCTCCGTCATCTTGTGTTGCCATGGCACCGACCCCGGGACCCCGCGCAGGGAGAACAGCTTCTACTACTCCAGACAGGGGGGCACCGCCACGCCGCTGGACCCCCCCGCCAACCACGCCAAGAGCGCCCGAGTGTGAAGATGTGGCTCACAGACTGCAGATGCTCACTATCAAGTTCAGGCCTGCAAAGGTCAGCAGGTCCACACAGTCACTGAGGCCTCCTCTGCTCCTCTGCTCCTCTGCTCCTCTGCTCCTCTGCTCCTCTGCTCCTCAGGTGATCTCATTACAAGCAGTCTCCAAAACTCTTCTCATAATCTTTCATTTCGTGTTGCTGTCAGACTGAAATTTAGTGACGTTCTGCACTAAAATCCTTTCAAACAAATAGAATCAGAGAAGAAAAGCGCATCCATGCAGGCCAAAGATTGTTTTTCTCAAGTTTAAAAAGCCTGTTCATCAACCTTTGTTGACAAAATAAACATATTAACAGTGTTTACAGCCTGTAAGGTGCAATGAAGGCAGTGATCACGTCCTGCAGGCTCTGCAGTCATGATACAGACTAAATGACGTATGTTATCTTCTTAAACGTGCTTTTCGTAGGTGGTGAACCAGCTCGGTAGCGCTGGCTGTTGATGAAGCCTCTTTGTTTTTATACGGCTTGAATATAGCAAACGTTGTTGTTTTTTAATGATTATTATACTTTAAATAGCATTGACGCTTTTCCAAAATATGACCTGAAGAACAGAGAACTCAGTTTTTTGTTGAACAAAGACTGAGATCAGAATATATGAGTCAGGTTGTTTTATGTACCAACGATTTTATCCTTATACTCACAGCGTAACCAACATCTATCAACTGTGTATCTGTATTGTACGATTTCTGGCTGGTGCTACAAATAATAAAAGTTTCTAAATAATTAAAAGTCTCGGAGTAAATCATTTCACTCAAACGCAGACATTTATTCCTGGGACACAAAAAAACACTGTCACTGTAAACACCATTCACACAAACAAGGAAAACAAACGCAAACGTTACTTTCAGGGCTTCAGAGACGCTTTGAACAGCCACAGGAAGTAGAGACGAAAGACACTGAAATCTTTGATTTTCAAAATAAAATGCGAGCTGGGTCAGTGAGTTGGTTCGTGAAATCTGACTTTTAGCTAATTTGTATTCTGGTGACAGCCGTCGTCTCATTGGTTTAGACAAACCTCAATGGGCGGAACCAAAGGACCACATGTTATTGGATAAGTAACAATGAACAAGAGGTACGAGGAGGACGCCGCCAGAGCTGTGAATGAACGACGTCACCAGAGATCCATCGTTTCCTCTCAAGTGTGCCGTCACCAACGAGCCTCTGGTTCCACCCACTGAGGCTGAATCAACCAAAGAGACTTTCTGCCTCCAGAGGATACTGGTCATGCTGGTAGAAGCGAAGCTTCGCAAAGACAGACTGAACACATTTTCATAGACGTGCGTCTGGAAAACATCCAGTGTGAGTGAAAAAAAGCTTCATGGGATAAACTAGTCCAGCGAAGGATGAAACTCCCCTCAGGACTTTGATCAGACGCCAGCAGCAAACAGAAACCACATAAAGACTGATAAGAATGCAAAGCTCCGCTGGTTCAACAGCAGGTCACTTCAGTTTAATGCTGCAACGCTGCCAGCCTTCTGCTGCCCCCCTGGATGGATTTCCAAATGGGCCACACACAGACCCAGGAGCTCCAGGATCAGGGGCTCCAGAGCCATGACCTCTGTATAAAGTGCTTTGGAAAGTCCAAAGTAAGGACGTCCCGATCATGTTCTTGTGGTTCCTGAGCCTGCTCCGAGTCCTGAGTTGGTAAATATCAGAATGAAATATTGTGGTGGGACTTTGCTGCTCCTGGAGGTTCTTTGATTTAGTGTCTCGTGCAGAAGGCACTTTCAGAGTTCTCATAGTTTCAGTTTGGAGGAACCTGAAACGTTCAGTCCTCCTCTTCACCTGCATCAAAGCCATGATTGGTCCGTCCCCTGGACCTGCTGCCTCTGCTGGCATACTGGCCTCCTGGTCTGGACTGGTACCCATGCTGCTCACCGTCATCCTCATACTGGCTCTGATGCTGCTCTCCATCTTGGTCTTCATACTGGTTCTCCTGCTG
This sequence comes from Chaetodon trifasciatus, assembly GCA_037975065.1. NCBI lineage: Eukaryota > Metazoa > Chordata > Actinopteri > Chaetodontiformes > Chaetodontidae > Chaetodon > Chaetodon trifasciatus. The sequence continues at coordinate 67,606 of JBBMOE010000016.1, forward strand.
GTCCTCGTTCCGCTGCTGGGAGTGATACCCCCTCTCCTCCGGCGCAGACCAGCCCTGGTAGGGTCTCTCGTCCTGCTCCTGGGGGTACAGGTTGTCATCGGCGGAGAAGGTCTCGTCGAGGTGGTCGTCGTAGCGCTGGTAGGAGCTGGCGTGCGCCTGCTGCTCCCGGGCGTTCAGCTCCAGCGTGCTGTGCCACACGCCATAACAGCCATAGATCAACAAACCTGGGGAAGCACAGACGGTAACGTCAGAGCAGATGTGTTCATCTTCATCCAACCATGTGTTCACAAAGTGGTGAACCTCGCTCGTGAACGACTGAGCCTTTCATACCCAATCATGACACTCTCACCTGTTACCAATCAACCTGTTGCTGCTAGCTGCTAGCTTAGCTTTGGACTCGCTGAAGCGTAAGCGTGACAAACCTTTAACAGCTGTTCTAACTACCAAAGATATGACAGATGAAAAGGTTTAGATTGAAGTTTGTGAACAAACGTGTTGTCCGAGGTCACAGTGCGAGTTTAACACTCGCTGGTGGTTTCATGAGCGCTGTGAGAGATGTGCGGCTGATTGATCCATCACATCATTTAGAACAAATGGCAGCATTACGAGTCCTGGAGTCTCGGCCTGTGCTGACTGTGCAGAAAGCAACAGGAAGAGCCTTTATGACGGACGCAAACTAAAAATAAGCACCGTGCAGCTCCTGGAGCAACTCGAACCATCTGCCAGGACAGATGTATGGACCCGAAATCCCCAAATCCTCCTCAAGTGGACTTGCCTTTTGACAGTTGTATTGCAAAGTTATTCCTCATCTTTTAGCTCATATGGGAGAAGAAGTTATTGTAAATCACACTGAATCATCACAGACAGCTTGAATTTAAGCCTCATTATTTAGTATAATTTAAGATATCATCATCACCATCATCATCATCATCTGAGCTTTCTCTTTTATTGTTTAGTCATATATTAAATCTGCTTTTTCAACTGATGCCTCTTTTTATTACTCTATCCTCTTAAATGTCTCTGAGTAAATTAAAATACTTGAAAGAAAGCACATATAAGTCTATGATACTAAAACAGGCTTCGTGTTATGTTACCAGTTGACCCTCCCCGACCAAACTAACCTAAACAAACACTGCAAACACTTTAAGAACACAGCCTTGACTACTTCTTCTGTTCTGGTATAATAGTTATAATACATCTATAACACACAGATAATAAGAGTATTGGAGCTGCTTCCACTTCAATCCATTATTTTCTGTATTGTCACAATTTGTCGTGCATTATTACTTTATGCTGAATCCATAATGAAGAATGTGTCATCTCACCTATGAAGCACCAGACAGTGAACCTGGCCCAGGTGAGTGGAGACAGTTTAAGCATGAGGTAGCTGTTGACCAATATGGCCGCCGCAGGGACAAAGGGCACACAGGGCGCCATGTAGGGCAGTCTCCTCCCGCTCTCTGGCTGCTGGATAATCAGAATTAAAAGCTTCGCCAAGGACCCCGCCATCAGCGTGGCCATGAGGCCTGAAAACACGGCGCCGGCACCTGTACCCTGCTCAACGCCAAAGATGACGGTGGACCAGAGGAGGAAGGACGTGACGAAGAGGAGGAGGGTGCATCGGGTCACTATGCGGCCGGTGGCAGGGGTGGGCCGGGCGGAGGCGTCAGGCATCCCCAGCCTCACCCGCAGGGTGTAGTAGTGACCTCCCAGAAGCCTTTTCAGCAACGAGGCGTGGCCTGTGTGGAAATCAGAGTCATCGCCCTCTCCCTCAGTCCCGCCTGCGTGGTAGGACGACGATCCATCGCCGTCTGAGCCTTCAATCAGCATCTGGTCGTCTTTGGTGGGGACGGCACCGTCGTCCTGGTGCTTCAACCCGTCCACGTCGTTCCCGGAGACGAACTGGTGTGTGTCAGTCTCTTCGTCAGGCTGGTAGCGCAGTAAGAGCACACACACGCTGACCAGAGTGTAGGCCAGCAGGGTGCCGATGGACATCATCTCGATCAGGTCTCTGAGGCTGACCAGCAGGGCGAGGACGGCGGCGAAGCTCCCCGACACCACGCACGCCGCCGCGGGAGTGTGTGTGAGCGCAGACACCTGGGACAAGAACCTGCAGACACGTGAATCCGAGAGTTAGCCACAAGTGCTCATCATGACTGTGTGTGTGTGTGTGTGTGTGTGTGGATCCTGCCTCGTCACCTGAACAGCAGTCCGTCCCGGGACATGGCGTAGATGACTCTGGGCATGGGGAACAGGGAGCCTAACAGAGACACCGTGAGTCCGGCGATGGAGCCCACAGCCACGGTGTACTTCCCCCACAGGAAGCCGTGCACTGCAAACATCTCCATGAGAGGAGCCGAGCCGTCGATCAGGTTGTAGGGGACCATGAGAGTCAGGATCACACTCACCTGTAGAAGGGAAAGGTGGAGGAGGCGGATGGGTGGAGGATATAATTGTTTAACAGCTGCAGGGCTCCAGAACTCATTCTGAAGACAGCAGGAGAAGATGACAGTGTGATGATGTAGTAATGAGTACTCTGTGATAGAGATAGAGACTGACGCTGTGTTTGCTTGATTGACAGGTCTACCAGCCAATCACCTGCTGTAAACTGTGGGGGTCTCTCTCTACTCATCCCACCTGAATTCAGCTCAGCCACATTTGTATTTTCTGGCTCCACAGTTCAAAATGACTCCAGAGCATCACTGTACTGACCGACACGTAGGCGGTGAGGCAGGTGACCAGTGAGGCCGTGATGGCGTAGGGGATGGAGGTGTTTGGGTTTTTTGCCTCCTCTCCTGTCGTTGCGATGATGTCGAAGCCGATGAAGGCGTAGAAGCAAGTGGCTGCGCCCTGCATCACCTGATGAGCGACGAGAGACCATTTATTTCTTTTCCGGTCAGTTTGGGAAGAGTAAGCACAACACGAGCACCCGCAGTGGTTGAACATCTCACCCCTGACCAGCCGTAGGGCAGGAAGTTGCCACTCTCCCAGTTGCTGGCGGAGAGGAAGAAGAGTCCGGCGATGATCATGAAGACCCAGACCACCAGGTTGATCACGTTGAGGATGTTGTTGAAGCCCACTGAGTTACGCACACCGAGAGCGATGATGGCGGTGACCAGCAGGGCGATAAACAGGGCCAGAAGGTCAGGGTAGGTGTCCTCACCTTTACCTGAAGCCCACAGACATTTAAATACAGAGTGAGTACGTATGTAGGATCAATCTGAGATCATCTCCAAAAACTAAAGAACTAAACTCAACCAAAGAGCATTTTATGCTTTTTAAGTTGGTCTGTAGGTCCACCACTTTGCTCCACACTGAAATATCTTAACAACTAGAAGATGGATCACCAAGAAATTTTGTACAGACATTTGTTTTCCCCAGAGGATAAATCCTAATGACCTGAGTGAACAACAACTGTCCAATGGGTCGCTACGAAATTTAGTTCAGACATTCATATCGTCGTTAGGATGAGCCGTCATCACTTTGGTGATCTCTGAAAGAGAAATGAAACACCCCAGAACGTCTTGTCTCTGCTGACCTCTAGTGGTTTAACTTCTCACCTGCCTGCACTGATGCACAGGTGTACTCCAGGACACTGTGACATCACTGGTGGGCGTGATTACAGGTTGAACAGAGCACACATGTGACCAGGCACAGCTGTCAGTGACGCTGGGCGTGTCACTCTTTATTTGTCTAAACTAACGACTTTCCCATCAGCCTCAGCTGTGCTTTGTGTTCAGAGCTAAATAGCATTTATCTATATGAGAATGCTAACACACTAAGCTAAAATGGCAAACATGGTGAACATGCTGCGTGCTAATCATGTTAGCATTGTCATTCTGACATGTTAGCGTATAGATATTCTTCAAATATAGCAAATACAACACATTTTTCTCTAAATTTTGCAGCTTTCCTGACAAAACATGGGATTCTCGTTGGCATCAGAGTCAGACAACACTATTTAATTCTTCCCTTCAGACCAAAAACAAACATGTTCTTGGTTTTTTTAAATGTGCAAAAGTGAACATATGACGTGCGTACTGTTCGTACTGACCGAGCCCTCTGAGCGTGCCCAGGTGTGTTATCATGTAGTTACTGATGCTGTGATTGGCCAGTGAGTCGAACATGCTGCTGAGAGCTGACGCCCCCGCCGCCGTGCCAATCAGGTACTCCAGGATCAGGTTCCAGCCAATGAAAAACGCCACGAACTCGCCCACTGTCACGTAGCTGTAGGTGTAGGCCGAGCCGGTGGTCTTGGGGACCCGGACACCAAACTCTGCGTAGCACACGCCTCAAGAAAAAACACGGAAATAAACAAACACAGTTCAGTGATACAACAGGCGCAGATTCAACACTCAAGTATGCAGCGATGATCTGAGTTTGTCATTGCCTGTCATGTCAGTTCATTCACTGTTCCACTGTGGATTCATCCACCACTGAAAATAGTCCCAAAAACTGAGTTTGTAAAAAGAAAAAATGACTGTGCAGCTGCTTTAGGAAGCTCCTGAACCTTCTCAGAAAATGAAACTGGATATTTACGGGCTGTTTTTACAGATTTAGCCGACGTCTTCAGTGGAAAGCCTGAAGGCGTTGAGGGACGCACAAACACACTGTTGGTTTTTGTCTTTTCGTGGGATTTGTTCACAACACGAGCAGAACAAAAGGAACATCTCACCTGACAGTATGGACGCCACCGCTGCAATGATAAATGACAGGATGACCCCTGGCCCAGCCATCGCCTTGGCCACCAGCCCGGCGACCACGTACATCCCTGTGCCGACGCAGCTGCCCACCCCGAGCGACACCAGGTCCACGGTGGTCAGGACCTTGGCGAGCCCGACCGGCGACCCCTCCGCGAGCTCGGTGAGGTCGTCGGAGCCGTGAGCCATGGAGCCCACGGGTTTGGTCCGCAGGAGGCGAGAATACATGTTGAACCAGGCGTCGCCCAGAGACAGGCGGCCCAGCCACGCCGCCATCACTGCACCTGTTGATCACCTGTGATTGAGACTCCTTCTACCTTTTCCTTGTCACTCCCTCTATCATCCTCTCATCCTCCTCTTCCTTCGTTGATAGGTCTGTTCTTCAGGAGCCACAGATCCACATGGAGCTCACAGACTGTGGAAAGCAGACACGAGTGGATATATTATTACATTACAGCATTTAAACCATCACGGCTCATTCAAATTATTCACTTTAACCTGAGAATAACAAAAGCACACTAACAATAAGTGAATCTCAAACTCAGAGTTGAAATATACATTAAACATGAGTAAAACCATCATTATTTTCAGCTTTTTTATCATCAAATTGATCTGTTTTAATGCTTATAAATCCCAGAAAATCACAAGTATCCCTCATAATTTTCCAAATTACAATTATCTGCTGTACCTGGTCGCTTGCCGTTTATGTTTGACACAATTACAGAGTAAGAGATTGGACCTTTAGCTTGAATACTTTTTTAGAATAACAAAATTGTGCAGCAAAGTAGTCAAGTTTAAGGCAAAAGACTTCTCAGTTTTCAGAAACAGGTCATTATTTTAGATCAATAAGCCAAATTCCTTCAGTGCAAACAATGACCCAAAATATTTGACCTGCAACTAAAGACAAATATTTTTCCTTACATTATATACACATTCATTTAACTGTTAATGTACATATTATGTAAACTGTTCATGGTTTAAATGCTGGTTCAAAGCCACGCACACCATACCAGAGTACAAGAGTGGTGGAGAAACACTGAATCTGCAAACTAGAATCCATTTACCTCCATTTGATGGGAAGGACCTGAACCTGCATGACTGAATACTTTGTTTAATTTAGATCGTTTTCTTTTAGAAAACCAGCATATTGATCAGTTCTTCAATAAACAATAAGAGCAGTCATTCAAACAGATTTACCTGATACACCTGATTTCTGAATAAAAGCTGAATGTCAGGTAAGCGTACCTGTCCAGCCCCGATGATGTGAGCCTGCAGGTGATGATGGGATACCATCAGCTGTTGTCCTCACTCACTAGAGCGAGACTCCCTCTCTGAAACATTAATGAAGACCAAGGATCTACTTTCAGGTATGACCACGGAAACTATACTGAAGCACATACAGACCTGAACGAGCTCCTCCACACCTGAAACACCTGCTTCACACGCAATCGAGGCCTGAACTGAGACTAAGCCCTGATGAACATCAACAGGTTGGATTTAAGAGAGTGAAGAGCGCAGGCCGCTTCCTACCTGTGGCATGAGCAGGCTGGTAAAAGCAGCTAACAAGCAGTTCAAATAGGCACACCTGGACACACAGGTAACACACTCACTAGCTGTGTTTTCCGGAGGAAGCGCGGGAGGCGTTTGGTCGGAGTCCACGTCCTCTGCAGAGCTGCAGGAAATGGTGACGAGAGGAGACGGGGGACGGCAGCGTTAATCATTCAGACCTGACACCACGTGATCAGGCTGATGCATTATTGATCACCTGAGACTGAGCGGGGGGGGGTGCATGTAGCTGCCATCATTCATTCAGAGGAGGGAGGACAGAAGAGCTGCTGCGAAGGTGTGTGTGCAAGTCTGTGCTGTTTGTATGCAGAGCTGGGAACTGACCAGGTGTGTGTATGTGTGTGTGTGTGTGTGTGTGTGTGTGTGTGTGTGTTTATAGACCAGGTGTGTAATGGAAAGTTGGCTCAGTTTTCTACCTGCAGCAGTCGTTTCATCCTCTTTTTCAGGCTGACATGAATGTAAATTTCCAGCTGAGTGAAGTTAATATAAAATAACATGTCCTTCAAAGTTCACAGGTGTCTCAACTCAATGTCCACTTACCAGCTGTTTTTCTGAGAGCTTTCAACCGTGTCTTCATCAGAGGGTGGAGCTGGCTCAGTTGTCATGGAGATGCTGCACAAGGCCCTTTCTTCTTTGGGTTAGGGTTAGACAATGCATATGCACGATGCATTTCAAGCTCCTTTCAGCCAGACTAACAGTGACGTCTTTCAAGCTTCACACCAGTTTGTAACAGAGCTTCTGTCATTCATTTGTGGGCCCCATCCCAAACTGAGATAACCCTGATGACATCGCTGTCAAAGGTCGTCCAGAGCGATGTGGACAGGACAGCTCATGTTTTCACTGTTTTTACAGGTTACGTCCTCTGAAAGTTGAACTGGCAGCTGCCCACACTGCGCCTGCTGGCTGTACATACAGTGTGCGCTGTGCTGTGATCTGCAGGTAATCTGACACACGGAGTCCGATTACCTGCAGACGTGGTGACATGATGGTCCCAAACAGCAGAAACTAGACACACTAACGCTGTCTACACCAGCTGGTGGCTGGTTTAAAGCGTAGTTTGGGGAGAAAGAGTGACTCCTTCCACTCGCCCTGAGCTCTCTCTGCAGAAACCTTCAGCATCAAACACGAGCCGGTTCAAACCGTCTGACTGCCGACGCTGTTTGATAATCAGATCCAGTTTGCAGCACCTGGGCCAGCTCTGGCACTAAGACTTGGACCAGTGTACTCCAGTACATTATTTATCACCAGGCTGGGAAGCAGCCATGATGTTTTTGGGCAGCTGGGACCAGTCTTTGATCGGATTTTCTTGATTTTCAACCGAATGTTGTAACATCACCTCAAACATGATCAGTTCACGCTAGTTCTGGTCCTGCATCCTGGATCCAGTCCAGGATTCAGGACTGGATGTTCTTGAGTCTAATTTAAGAGACACACACAGATCATTTCAGTCGTTTGAAGGTGACTTCAGCCTGAAAACAGCTCCTCTGTGCTCCCTGACAACAGGTCTCATGGAGGCCTCACATCACCACCTCCTGTCAGACATCTCTGTTGGAGATCAGCAGCTTTAGGGGAGCAGAATGAAGCTGACTCCGCCCTCCAGCACCACCTTCATTAAAGGAAGAGTCCTGGCCTCCACACAGCTTTCATCTGTTTGGAGCCACTTCCTGGAAATGAGTCTCATCTCATGGTGTTGATGACGGATGCTGTGATCTGGAAAGTACCTGAAAAACCAAACAGTGGTTCAAAGCAGCAGCTGGACGGGGGAGGTGTGTAAAAACTGGTATCTCTGAGACACTTGTTCCGCTTTGATGACATCTGTTTTTAACAGCTCTTCTTATGGAGTTTTGAATGGACTGATCAGCAGAGGACACATGCAGAAAAGATGGAGGTAGAAAACATCACATTCATGCACCACGCTTCCATTAACGTCGCTCGTCTTTAATCTCTTCATCTGTGTGCTTTAAATGAGGGCTGTGAGCCGCTCAGTGTGTGTGTGTGTGTGCGTGTGTGTGTGTGTGTGTCTGTGAGAAAACCCGCTAACTGTTTCTTTATGTGCAGATTCCAGACGCCACCAGCCGCCGCTGACTGCAGAGCAGCTGAAGGTGGATGCATTCCTGAGGCTACGTGCTTTATACGCAACAGATGAGCGAATGGGAGTGAATCCAGACACACACACACACACACACACACACACACACACACACACACACACACACACTGAGCTGCATTGAAGCATCCTTTTCTGTTTAAGGGAATAAAGGTTTTCGTCTGCAGCCTGAAGCACTTCATGCAGCACAGCAGTCTGACCTGTGCGAGATTTCAGGATTTCAGGATGGAAACATGATTCTTTTCTTCTTCTTCTTCTTCTTCTTCAGTGTTTCTTTCTTTCATTTCTTTGTAAAGCTGTCTGAAGTTTCCCTCCATGGATTCACAGATAAATATTCTCTGCTGATGGAAACTCTCACGATCTTGTCAGTATTGAACAACTACAGCTCCCATGAGGCACTGATGGCTAAGGCTCATGGGATATGTGGGCAAAGACTGATTCTGAGGATGCTAATGAGTGTTAGCATTACTTTTGCACTACAGTATTTTTTGCATTATAACCTGTATATTACACTGATATTGTACATATATTTGTATATTTATATGTGTAAGATACACATAACTGTATCTTTTCTGTAAATATACTTTAGTTTTCCCTTTAATTTCTTCCTTCAGTGCTGATTTTATTGTTTTTATTCTACTCTAATTTAAATATCGGAGTATCTGAACACATTTTCAGAGTTCTTCTCTGAATATTTCAGCTTTCAGTGTGCAGAGAAACATTTGCGTTTGTTTTTCAGACAGTGACAATTTACAACTGAAGCCTTTTAAGACCTGATCCTGAGTTTTCAGAGACCTGCAGATTATTGAATTATAAATATTGTAATGATTGACAGTAGTTATGTGTTCTGTTTCTCATGACTGGAAAACAAAAAGATTAAACACAGTTTAAGTTTCTCAGCCGTCGTGTTCAGCAGTCACTTTTGTCTGAGTGATGCCTTTATAAGACACCACCTGTAGCACCACCTAGCGTGCTTTTAGTGTACTGCTTCACATCCACCTTCGGGTGCATGAACAAACCTCTCCAGTGCAGTCAGGTGCCAATTTATTAGGTACGCTGAGCTAAATCTAAAGACTCTGCTGTGATACATCTGCCGTCATGAACGTTAAGGTTAGTTTATGTTAAACTCAGAGAAATGTTCATTATGCCAAGATGTTTATTTAGCCTACCCTCACTGATATTTATGGCCTGGACAAAATAATAGAAACACCCATCATTAGTGCAATACAGTAAATTCCCCAGTCAGAGCTTGACATGCAAACTGGCAGTGAAATTAAGAGAGATTATTTTTCTTAAAACGATCTGATAAAAACAGCTGTGTGGTTATTGCATCACCCTGTAAATTTGTCTTTGAAAACCTTTTGATTGTTTGAGGTTTCAGAGATTTTTTAAAGACAAAAACACCTTCCTTACCTCATCGCCTGGACGGCAATGTAGGTTTTTTCAAGGAGTTTCATTCACCAACTGATGTATGTGTGTCAGTCGCTCGGCGTGAAAACCACCACGCCATGTGGGAGTCGACCCTCCTGCCACGCGTTGCTGTGTGCAGACAATCAAAACACGAGACACAAATGTTCTTTTTCCACATTTATTCTGCTGTCCTGCTCCAGCCGCCGACACACAGCCAGCTGTTCACTCGTCTGCCTCCGACTCCTCGTCGTCCTGACTGATCTGGAAGTATCGCAGCTCGTACGTCTCCTTGTCGGACGCCACCACTCTCAGCCAGTCACGGAGGTTGTTCTTCTTCAGGTACTTCTTCGTGAGGTACTTCAGATACCTGTTGGAGGGAGGTGGAGGTCGTTGAGTCCCAGAAATGCCAAAGTGCAATAAAATCTATTATTCTTGGTAATAATGTGTTGTTGCAGGCACCAGCAGTGTTTTGATTTCCAGTGATTATTGTTGACTGAGGTTTCATTATAATCATACTGTCAAGTGAAGCTTTGGCCTTCAGTTCAGGAGCTGCAGCTCATCTCATCTCACCTTTTGGAGAACTGTTTCTCAGATGTGACGTTGATCTTGTTCTTCATGCGGCCGACCTGGACGATGTTACCCAGATTCCCCGTCTTTCCGTTGACCTTTATCCTCTCTTTGAGGAAGATTTCCTGTTGGACAGAGCACAGTGATGCACTAGGGAAGAGAACCCTAGTCAATCAGGAGCTAGGGAAGGGAGCCCTAGTCCACACACTGTGTTAGCTGCTTGCAGAGATCACTACATGAACCCTTTCATGGTCTGATTTCGGTGTAGATTAAGGTGTTAAATGATAATTGAGTATAGCTGCATAAGAAATGCTGTCATCAGTTTTTACCAAATCTGCTTGAGTTCAAACGACAGTAAAACGAAGCAAGACTTACAAAGTTTGCAGAGTCCAGGATCCCGTCCTCCACAGGGTGGGTCAGGTCCAAGGTGAACTTCCATGTAGTTCCCTTTTTGGCCTTCTTGCCAACAGCTGGCCTCCTCTGTTTGATCTGTGAGGTAAAACAAAATGTCAGGTCAGCAGCAGCAGCAGCACACGTCTCATCTGTTCCTCATTATTCCAACAACCAGTCAGAGTTCTTACTTTATTATTACCAGACGCTTTTTCACTGGTTTTAGATGTACAAAGACATTATCAGGTAGCTAATCTCAACCAACACACTGCATGTTAGTGCACCAAACTCTTCATTACAGAGTAAACCTTTCAAGTAACAGAGTCCTTAAGAGATCGTGATATTACCATACTTTTATTCCTGAACACCTCATATAAAAGTTACTGACACAGGAACTATAGGGGTCATTTGCTCAGCCTGTATGTACACCATGTGTATATATGCAGACAGACACAGACCTTTGAGACATATTTGAAAAACCTTATAATAGAAATAAAAAATAAACAATTTAGCTAAACTTTAATGACATGACTCATTTAACAAGCTGAATGGAAATAGATTAAAACTCCTCAATTAGCACGCACAGTCGAGCTACATCCAACATGGTGACAGCTAGCTGGTCATGTACTTGTAGAACTGATGGTTTGACTTCTCCTACAGGACAAACTATACGGATAGCTAATATCTATGTTGTGCCGAACTGACTAGCAGGCCTTAGATTACACGTTCACTGACGGTATACATCGAGGCTACCAGTCAAGATGAGAAAAAATACCAACACGAAATAAATCTTAATTTAATCTGCGGACACAGGCCTCCTCGCGTGGACGGATGAATGGAACACGTGTAAGATAACGTCAAGACTACGAGGAGCTAATGCTAACTCTGCTAGCTTAGTGGTTTCCTTCCCTCTAAAACCGCTCGTGGTTTCACACGCAGCTGTGCCATCGAAGCTTTACTTTACTCTAGTTTATACTGAGTACAAGAAGTAAAAATGGCACACAGATTAACGACAAATTGCGAACATTGCGGAGGAGCTGGCTGAACTTACCGGCGCCATGTTTAAGGGTCGGACGGGAAAGAGGGAACCGGAGCTGACGCAGAAGTGACGTAGTTTGTGCCGCGTGGAACGCCCTTACCAAATATGGCGAAGGCAGCAGAAATAAACATTTCCACACACGGACCTGGGAAATGCCCCGATTAACGCCCAGTGAGGAGGTCACCAGCTCCCAGCAGAAGTCCTGACTGAAACGTTTCTGAAGCTTCATTTCAAACCGCAGTTTCGACACTAACGTTTAGATTTCACCACATTTTGTCTGAAAGGACTTTGCAGGTAAAGCTCTGCCTGTTGTTTCAGCATATCTGTGTCAGATGATTCAAGTCCAAAGGTCAAGCGCAGCCCAAACACACCCAGATAATAAACCTGCTGAGCCTGGTCAACCATTGACAGCCTCCTCGCACATACCTCCATCATCCCGGGCCTCAGCCCTGCTCATTCAGCTGCACCAGCGTGAACTTTGAGGAAATCAGATCCAACCTGATGAGTCAGAGAAACCGTGACTCGTCAGCTGGGTGGACTGAGAGGAAAAAAACAAAGCGTGCCTCCTTCTTTCCATTGTGGTGCCACTTGTGAGTCAGTGTGCAGACAGGAGCGAGGGATGGCAGCCGTCACAGCGGGGACGGGCCGTCTGCTGCCATGACTCCACATCAGATAAACAACAACAGGAGTTTCCAAGTGACCGTAAACAACAACACGTTCACCCTGACACCGTTTCTGTGTTTCTGCTGTCGCTTTGAGTGTCAGAAACTGAGTTAGCCTTGAGCTTCTTGTTGGCTTCTTCTGCCTACATCACACCCACACTCAGACATATTTGTAATCCGGTTTGTTTGTCTTCTAAACACTCTCACACACTATCAAACGTTTCTCAGAGGAGTCACGTCACACTCCCCGGCTGTAATCACACGGCCTGCTTTAAGCAAAGTCAACGTGTGGCAGCCGAGCAGCTCTGCTTGGACGGATTTCGACATCTCGCTCGGTGTGTTGGACTGTTTGGTGTCTGGAGCTGAGTGTCATTGAACCATAAACAGGTGTTTTCCCCAAACATACTGAAGTTCAGGAGTGATTTGCTTTGCAGTGTTGAGTTAGGACTCCAGCGTGTCAACAGTCCAATCACCAACACCTCACTTCATGTATGTTAAACCTCTGACAGTTCAAATGTCGTCAACGCCTCGAGTGAAAATCTAAAAGCATGTTTGATCTGAATATTTGAGTACTTAAAACGGAAAAGATTAGCTTTTAAAAGGGTAGAAAACTAGTACAGCTTACAAAGACAGGCAGCGTAGACTCACTTCATGGTCAGCGCTGCTTGTTTATCAAGGCATCATCTGCCCAACAATTCTGAGTGTGCAGCTACAAAATGCACCATTTCTGGGACCTTAGTTTTGTTTTTTTTTTTTGTTAGGATTTCAGCACTTTGTCCACGGCTGTGCTTCAGCGCTGCACCACCACCACCACCTTGACATCCTGACGTAACCTTGTAAATGACCGGATGAGTCAGAGACAGAAAACCAGACAGTAGTTTGCAGTTTTTGTCCATTTGTTACATCGTTTTATTTTTGCCATCTCCAGTCAGGTGACAAAGGCCTCGAGTGAACAAAAAGTTTGCAACTCTACCACCCTCCCCAACCCGATCGAGTCCCTCAAAAGAAACACACGCCTCACTGCAAACCGCCTCCCACATTTCGGAGGCCCACACCGCTACACACTCATGCCTCTCAAAACAAGATATAACACTCCTTTTGTATTTGGGGATGACCGAGGCAGCGGGGGAGCCCCGCACTGCCCCGGTGGACCAGAGGTGTGAGTGCACAGGACCCTCACGCCCCTCAAACTTCTACACAGACAAGAGACTGGCATCATGAGGGGAAATCACTGAAGTTTGTTTCTGTACTTCATGGGGGGAGAAAAAAAAATCTCTTTTCTTGGTTTTAGAGCTTTGACATGCTGGGGTGGACCTGAAGTGCTCTGAAGTGCTAGCCACCACCATTCCCAGCGGTTAGGAGAAAAACGGACCTTGTCGCACCCAATCCACTCAGGAACCAGAGCAAAGGCCATGCTGGAAAGCGGTATGGCTGCAAGAGGGACGACCTAAACCAGAATTTAGTATCTACAGGGGCAACCCTCCCTCCCACTGCTTTAACAACTCAAAAACTGCCCCCCATTCCCTTCCCTCTAAAAGGCTTTAGACCTGCTATAGTCAAGAATATAAAAAAATAATCATACAAAAGCTGAATCCCGTTGTTATTTAAACATTCAGGAATGTGAGTGGCAAAACCAACACGTTGAAGGCAAAAATAAGCAGGAATGAGCGACTGATCATTAGTTTTGAAGTTGTTTTATATAAAGTAGATTTGTTGCCAAACAAAACCTCAGCGATCAGGCAGAGGACCACGCAGCGAGCTGCGGTGGAGCCTTCCCAACAGCAATGGAAAAGAGAAACGAAAAGGGGAGGGGGGGAAAAGATCAATGATGAGAGAAATCACAACAGAATGATTGAGGTTGTCTGTGAAGGCCGACGCTTTGGTGACAGAACCAATGAGAATGCAAGAGACTGGTTGTGGGTGGTGCTTGTTGCCTGGGCAGCAAAGTCCGTCTCCCTATTTGTTGGCCAAGACCTTGGTAGCGACAGCACATTCCTCCCCCATGGCAGAAATCACGGTGACCTGCGGAGAGCACAACATGTTCGAGTCAATCATCTGAAACTTTACACATGCAGCTCACGCTCCTCGCATTTTCCCAGCGCGACAACTTCCTGCTCTCCTTCAGGACTGAACCCGCCTGCTTTCAGCAGTGAAAATTAAAAACGTCAGATTTATAAAACACATGGCCGACGCATGTGCGCCCCATCAGGACGGGTCCTGCTCTCGCTGCTGCCGTCAGCGTCAAGAATTTGCCTCGTCGTCATTTACATCTTTCAGTTTCTGGTGTCAGGCGTCGCCCTGCCACTAAAACATGATTGGAGACGCTCACAGCCCAGAGACTACACAGATCCACTAACTCTCTTCTGGCCTTCAAACTTAATTTAATGTATTTGTGCAGTGGTTCATTTGCATCTAATAACCCCCGAGCTTTGACACTTACCACGAATTCATCACCCGCTTCAAACTTTGCCTCAATTTCCTTGCCGACTTCGCTGTCTGGGACACGCAGGTCCTCCCTGATGTCACCGTTGTCACTCATCAAGGACATGTAGTTTTCATTGATGTTAACCAGCTGGAAGGTGAGGACACATTAGGAAAGAGTGATGAGCTTCACATGAACTGCAACTCAAAACCACCGTTTATAGCTTTAAAAAAAGGGCCAAATTCAAAGACGGCTATTCCATTTTTATTTGCTTATTTGCTACAGAGTAAATCCAGGTTTAATGATTTTAACATTACTGTGACATTACTGTAGTGATAACTCCAACAAAATGACAAACAGCATATTCCTCATGTCCCACTTTGATTTCTGACATCACCTATTAGTCAGAAGTGCTGTTTATATTTCTTATATTGCCTTGTTGGTGTTGTATTGATGCTCAGAGATGGAGGGAAAAAACTCGATCATGAGCAGAATTATTGCATTCTGGCAGTCATTATGACATGAAAATATTCTGCTTCTGAACAGCTAAATTTTGTTAATCATACATGTTGACTAGGAAATGTCCCCATGATCAAACTAAATGGTACATTTCTGCAGGTTATAAATTATTCGAGCAGCCTGCAGCTCCTGAGACGCAGCCTGACCACAGAGTTGAACTCCATGCTGAAGGAAAGCCGACAGAAGACGGCGGCCACACGTTCTAATGGAGTTTTGCCTCCTTTGCGTAGCTGCTGTGACACCTGTGTGACAGTTCCAGAGATGTTTGGACCTGCGTACCTGGTAGTCTATCCTCTTGATGGAGGGCACATCCATGTTGTGGGTGGAGGGGCACATATCTTCATGCTTCTTGTTGGTGAAGATGTCGATACCAACCAGGTTAACCTACACAGGAAGATTTTATCAATTAGTGACTTATGTGTTTAAAGACACCTGCCACATAAAACAGAGTTTATGTAAGCAGCACACAAACAAAATGACATCATGCAAAACTGTAAACCTCCTCCCACCTTGAATTTACAACAGTTTATCAGTTCATTTAGCAGGGAAGTGCACATTAATGCACACTGCTGTGAATGTGCCAGAGTCAGCCAGGAGGCTGTTTTCCTCCTGCAGTCCCAGGATAGGTCATGAACCCTGACGTGACCAATAAAAA
Organism: Chaetodon trifasciatus; assembly: GCA_037975065.1. NCBI lineage: Eukaryota > Metazoa > Chordata > Actinopteri > Chaetodontiformes > Chaetodontidae > Chaetodon > Chaetodon trifasciatus. Next base: position 83,643 of record JBBMOE010000016.1, read on the forward strand.
CGCCACGATGACTTTTAAAACATACACACAGAATCTTAATTTTTCCCACACGGGGGCAAAGTACACGTGGGAGCACTCTGGTGTTTGAAGAATAAGATAAGGAGGCTGCATTACTAACACAGCACATTAGGCAGCTCGGATCAGACTGGTCTGAAATCTGAGATCCTCCAACCCAAGCTGAGCCTCTGGCCTCTGCCAAGCACACCTTTGACACTGGTTGAGTTTTTTCTTTCCAAACTCCATTTAAAAACGCTGTAATGCCCCCTTACAGCCGCTCTGTTTCGAGGGGCTACATAGCCGTTGTTTAAAGGGAATTTTACCTTGGCATGTCCGTGCTTGCCGGTCTTGGAAGTGGACATCTCCACAATTTTGCATGGACGTCCCTTCAGCACCACATACCCGTTCTTACGCAGAGCAGAGCACTGCATGGGGTAAGTGGCGGAGGCACCAGACTCGCCAGTCTGGAAGTCAAGATCGGGATCTGCCATGGTGCGATGGGTCAGGGGCACTGTAAAAGATCTTTACACATCATTTACTTTACTATCACGCCCTGAACAAATTCACATGTACTCTCATTACAGGGTAAATACTTCATAACTGATGCGTCCAAATTCAGCCACGACATAACAAACAATAGCACCAAGTACCGTAAACATACAGTGTCCTGTTTAAGCAGCTACCTGAACTTTTTTAATAATGAAACCACATTTGAGCTGTTTGTAAGATTAACATCCACAGTAGAAATCAGTGGATACGGACTGTCTATTTACAGGACAAAAAAGTCCAAACTTCTTCTTGTTTTCATGTCACTGAAAAAGAGAAGCATTTAACGAGCTTTAATTTGACTTCAGAGATAAAGTTTTATGGTGTTGACATGAGTCATTATCAAAGGTAGCTCTACGCGTCTACTCAAACTAGTGTCCACAGATGAACAGTATGAACGTTGTGACACAATCCCATTTAAAAACAAAATTAATTGTCATATTCTGTAATTAAAACCTTGAGGAAGATGTAACAAAAAAAAAAAAAAACACCATTAAGGTCTGTTCAAAATACCCCAATCTGAGGATTTTTGCTTTAGGTTTAACTGATAACGCTGATCAAAGATCTGTCTACTGGAGTAACGTGGCCAAATTATTTTATATATATAAAAAAAACTGACTCTTGACTTTCACAGCACTGGTTTTCTTTCCTGACTTTCGTTTGACGGTCATGCTATCTCCCTGTATGTGAAGACGTACTTCGCTAGAAAACGGTTCCTGATTTTCAGCGGGTTAAATCCCAGTTTAACGGGCCTGTCTCTGGTTCATGCCCGGGGCCACTGCAGACTTTTCAGGGCCCGAATCTGCGGTTCGAGCGCTGCCTGCCTCATCGATTCGGCGTCATGTCGGAAAACGTCGCACTCTGATGATCTGATCCGCAGATTAAATTCAGCCCGTTATCAATAAAGTCAGACGACGAACGTAACGTTACGAAAAGTGGAAGCACGGTCGACTTAGCTCGGCTCAACACGAGGGTGGCCGGCTACGCCACTTCCAACACTACCGCTAGTTTTCTTATGTTAGCAAACAGAAACTTCAATTGAACTTCGTAACTCATCAAAATTAACATCGGTTAATTAGCTAACAACAGCAAACAATGTTTTTCGAATGTAAATATTAACTCTTCTGGGGACCGAAAGGGGTAATTTTAGTGATTTTTCCATTAATACATCAGCTAGCGCAAGCTGTAACAAGTTAGCGTTAACGTTAGCCGGCCTCGAGTTTACAAGTGCAACAGCGCCAGATAACGGTACAAACCCCACTAACAATGACGCTACGTACGCCAGCATTAGCTGATGTTATCTTAGACTTTCAGTTTTTAACAGTCCGCGTTAAATTCACTGACATTAGTGTTATTATGATACGCTTTAGGTGCGCTGAGGGTTATTGATTAGTTAACATGCGCCACCGCTTCACAAACAGCGAACAGTTATCCGGCTGTTAGCTAATGCGATGCTAACAGCGGCTAGTCACGCTAGCCGTCCATTCAGCTCCGTCCAAATAAAAGCAGCGATTGACGTTCGGTCGACAGCGGCTGGCCTGTGGGCTCTTCTGCTTATATCATCAAAATCAGAAGGCCGAATGAACATCCAGCATATTCTCAACGCGTACCACAAAAGCTGATATTAGAATAGAGGATGACAAACGACTTCCACCGACCGCGCCGCCGAAGGCCGCATGTCCCTTTGATTAAACCTGGTAATGTTAGCTGGAACATGGGCACCCACACCCTGCCCTGCGACGGTCCACATCCAGCGGGAAATTAAATAACTACTTCCACAGCTTCTCAAAACAACACACACCTGCTTTAGTACTTCCGAATCGGTTATCGGTTCACTTAAAAATCCGCTAACTTCTCCGTTTATCCCCCCCAAGGCAGAAACACGCGCCATGCCACACTTACCTTCCAAGAAAAAGAGGACCGAGAGTGCGCACGCGCGGCCAACTTTACCGCAGCATCCGTAGAGGAAGAGGGGAGGGGGGCGTTTATGTGTTCCGGTCGGAGCCCGGCAGAAAGGGATGCCAGGTCTGAGGCGGGCAGACATGGCAACCCGTCGGTTCAAGTCGTTCTCATGCACGGAGGGAGGCAGGCCGGGGACCCAAGAGGAGATGGGCCACCACCCCACCATCACCGCCCTTACAACTCAGAGTACTCAGATTCTTTTTCTAAGTTAAAGTGTCAGTGCCACAGCAGCAAGAATGTCTTTAAAATATAAAAAATAAGCAGCTGAATGTCCCTGCCAGTGTATATTATATAATGGGGCACAACTGTCCATTAATCTGCAGACCGTTTTGTTCCCAGAGTCCTTGATGATCTTAAAAATGTCCCAACACTCCAAACAGCCCAAAACTCCAAAATACTCAAAATAGCTGCTAATTAATTTTTGTTTCAATCAGCTACTTGATTAATACTGATTAATATTAATACTTATGGATCAATAGTATTATAAGCCGAGTTTTATATATTTTTTAGTGTTTTTTTTGTGTGTTCAATCTGAATTCTGTAACCTGAAATAAAAGCTGTCAAATAAATGTAGCGGTGAGGTGAAGTGAAGTGAAGTGAAGTGCAAGTGCCCCAAAAACATACTTATGTACAGTGTTTGAGTAAATGCATTCAGTTATTTTCCTCCACTGGCGATAAGGTTTTGGTGTGATGATGATGTGATTTATTCAACATATTTAAAAGACATCAAAAGCAGTTCTCCACCCTAAATCTGTGTCTTTATGCATCAAAACTAACCTTTGTTGGCTTGATCAGGTTGTAAAATCATGAAAAGAACATTTTGAAGTACTTGAAAATTGACCCAGTAAAAAGATGTAAAACTGTGCGAAGTCTGACTTGTAGGTCTTATTCAGAGAAACCAATTTAACTGGATAACATCAGTTTTCCGATTTAAGGGTCCACGTTTTACTCCACACAGTCGTTCAAACCTGCATTGTGAAAAAAGTGAATTGCAGATGAACCTGAGTTTAAAGGATCGTACAAGAATGAGATTTATTCATTTTTTGCACCTGTTGAAAGGATTCTGACTGCGGGCAGCCCCGAACGAGACGTCACGGTGCGAGAACTTACAAATGAAGCGTAAAGAAGGAGAGCGGAGCAGATGGCGTTGCTGTACAAGGAGAGGACATTTATTGTAGAATTTCCAACATCACAGATGTGTGTTACCAGATTGAGGTCGTCTTTTGACTGATTCCAGTGATTCAGACGAGGTGAAAACATACACTCACATGCATGTCACACACCTGTGCACACACCTGCTCACCTACACGCTCAAACACGCACACGCTCACGGGCTGACAGCCGTACATACGTTCACAGTCTTGATACGTACAAAAATTGAAATACAAATACAAATAATACCACAATAAAAACATTGTATTTTTTTAGAAATTCTTATAGCTATGTTCTCTATTCTGTAGAAAGACAACTAAGCTTTAATAAGTGAACGGTATTTTTTTGTCTTTCTCTAAAATGATCAGCAAGATATCATCATAACGAAAATTCTTACAGTATATATATCTTTTTATCTATGGTTTCTCCAACTGACCCTGCCTCCTGACCTTTATTCACAGGGTGTTGATTAATGCTAACATCCTGCACATGTAAAAGGCTTCAGCTGGCCTTAAAGCGGCATCGCGCACACCTATCGCATCCTTTAAGATCAATGAACAGTGAAAGAAATATCAAGTAAAAGATGAAGCGCTTCTCTCTCCCAGCCTGCCTCACAATCCCTCAAACATCAGCGTTTCTAGAGACCGCCGTCAAAGTGTCAACCCCGCGAAAAATAGAAAACGTCATCCAAAGTGATGCTGAGCCGCGTCCTGCTCGCTCTTTCAAAGCTGCTCTCGGCGTGAGCGGGAAATATAAACTTGATGGTAAATGTAGAATTCTCCAGTGTTCGATCTTGACACGTCTGACTGTTCATGAGATAAAAGCCCAGATGCTAAGCTAAGTTAAACTCTCAATTTACAGCTCAGTGTTGTGAGAAAAATGCTTCCGGGCTCCCGTAGAACTCACCGTCCAGCTTCTGCAGTCAGAGCAGTCAGTGTATTGCCTTAAACTTACGATTCATAACGAGTGACGACAGGTACTGTAAAACATGAATGTCACCATGCAAAATGCACAACTAAATAAACAGTGATGGACTAAAAGAGCAAACCTGGGGAGGGAACCCAAAACAAACTTCTGTGTAAGTCTTCGCTCGGCTCGTTGGTCAGAAAAAACCCCTCCCGTCTGAGAGGAACCACAGAACGGACAGATTTACGGAGGTGTGACAGAAAGCCAGGCTGTTTTTTTTCCTCAGTGTTCTCACCTGCTTTGCAAAGTCTGTCCTTAACATCAAAGTGAGTATTTACACGAGTGCAGTGAACACAGAACAGCAGGGACAGAAAACGGTGGCGAGAACAGAGGGCAGCAAAAGTAGAAACTTCCAGAAGCTGGCAACTACTCTACGCCAAGTTCTTCTCGTGAGACATGATGTGAAGATTTTGTGTTGCTGTTGCAGCAATAATACAATATCTACAAGCTTCCTTCCCGACCAGAAATACACCAGGACAAAGTAGCCACAGCAGCTGAAACCGACAGCGCAGCATCCTCAGCGACAGGTGTCAGATCTCTCATTTCCCCTGCGACACCAACTGAACAGGCATAGAGGTGTTTCAGCAGCAGCACTCAGAGCGAGTGTTCACACTGCGAGCAACACCGTCAGATGAACGATCAGGGCAACAGCGTGCACGTCGGCCACGGGTCAACAGGTTTTCATGGAGCCCCGCCTGCTTCGTGAAGAAAACATCTGACAGCGCGAAGAAGACGCCCTCAAGGTTTTGCTACAAGATGTCGAGCTTCAGCTGACCCGTCGTCGCCATCAGAGGTGATTCAGACGACAACAACAAAGATATATATGATCTGAATTCAACATTTGGTCAGTGGCTCAGAGAGGTTGAAGGCTGATTGTCCACACTGAGCCGGCTAATTTAGAAAAGCCTGAAATGACACACAGTGGCCTCAAATCTGTTCGTGCTTGAATGTCAGACACGTCTGTTTTTAAGGCGCCTACAGAGTCTGAAAATCCACTAAAATACGATTTGATAGCTCGTGTACCGGGGCTCGACTCCACTCCAGGCCCCTTCCTCGTCGTCCCGTTGTCACGTTCAGCCGTAGCATTAAACGAGCATGCTCGTGTATTCTGGGTGATTTCGTGTCGTATTTCGACTGGACGGTTTGTAGATGGCAGTCGTAGCAGCAGTTGCATTGTGGGTTCATAAATTCGACGCGGGCAGCACCACCGTCTGGACTGACGACCAACGATTTCACCACGTTTATTTCACACGATTGTCAACTTTCATCAAGGACGACCTGACACCCCACAGCGCAAAGAGGACTCGACATCTTGACAAACAACAAAACAGTGCATCACGGCAAACATCTGCTCAGCAGCTGCCTCTTAGCTTCACTGCCAAACAGTCCGCAATGCTTCGAGAGCGTTGATCTGGTTTGTTTTTAATCATTTTAGTCTGAAGCTGGAGGGACAAACTTCAGCCGGCTTAGTGTGGATGCACCGAGTCGCCTGCAAAGTGATTCTGGTTCACCCAGAGTGACTTTTACGTTGACAGACTTGAGTTAAGTTGCATCCACTCTTTGGGTTGAGTTCAAGCTCAAGTTTTCTTCTTCTATTGATGCTACCTTAATAGCCACAAATGTCGACACAGCGCAGTGAAGGATGTCCGACTCGCTGCGATAAACGCAGTCACGACACCTGCATCGCCGCCAGCAGGCAGAGTGGAACGACACGTCGTGCTCGCAGTGTGAACACCCTGTAAGGAATCATAATGTGCTACACAGAGAACTTCTCTACAGCTCCCCGTTCACTCCGATGGGGAAGTCAAAGGCTACTCGGCATGATGTCGATGTCCTTTAAAGTCCGGATCAAAACTCTCAAGAACAACCATCAGCCCAATCGAACAGTCCCCAGGGAAGGAGAAGGCATGGTCCACTGTCCCCAGCAGGCAGTGTCACCATCAATGGGCCTGTAGCGCCCCCTGTAGTGGGACCTATATGGGGGACGCACTCCTGTGGTTTAACTCGTCCTCCTGCTGTTCAGCAGCTCGTTGTTTTCCTTCACAAACACACACACATTGTACACACACACACACACACACACACTCTCCTCCTGCCATCCCTTCGTCCCTCTCTCCAGATGTCGGGCGATGTTCAGAGTGAAGAAGAGGAGGGTTGTGGGCCGAAGGAGGAGTGTTACCAGTTCATCATGGAGCTTCTGTTCAGGGTCATGAAGAAGACTTGACTGCTGCCTCCTGAACGCACCGAGGCGAAGAAAACCTGCAGGAAGGAGGCAGCGTGAGCACAAACGATCATGAAACAGAGCTTAAGCATCTAGATTTTTAGTTTTGTGAAGCTCAGATGGGAACAAATCTGTTATCGCTCGTCTCTTATTCAGCACACAAAACATTAAGCTAGCCTCTCATTCGGGCTGGTGCTAACTGCTTCAGCTGCTGAAGTGACAAACACTGGCAGCAGAAGGTCGCATCAGCTGTCACACATTAACACAGTTTGCTCTCTGCGAGTCTGCGTCTGTGAAGATCATTTAAGAAGTAAACGAAGCGGGGACGATTTCTGCAGTCCCCAAGACTCCAACAGAGTGAGACCTCTTCTCTCCAGTGGATATCTGGAGTCACACTCTCCCTGTTAAACATTCATATCATCTCTTATCGATTATATTATTAAGCTGACCAACCGATTCGTTTTGAAGTAGCACATGAAAGTGTAAAATGTCAGATTTAATCAACATTCAGGGAAATACGATTGTGGGATTGACCTCAGATTGGGGCCAAACAAAAAATAATCTGGACATCCTAAATCTGAATTACTCGGCCGTCCCAAAATGTTTGTCTGTTCTTAAATTCTCAGTTACAGAAGCAAGGTGCAGTAAAGAATAAGACTGTGCTTCTAAAGCTTCATCAGAGTGGCTGCTTTCGCCGGCAGAGACGTCCCTGATGTTTGCACCTCACACAGAAATGTTTTGAGGGACACAAACGTCCAGACGTTGTCCCGCTCACCTTGTCGTTCCTCTCTGACAGGAACTTCAGTCGCTGAGCTCGCTTGTGCATGAAAACTCCGTCGAGGTGTCCCGTCTCCACGGAGCGGATCTCAATGGCCTTCTCTCCCCAGCCCATGATCTGGTTGGAGTGGATGTAAGCTGCAGGGAAAGGAGAGGGTAAACACACACACACGCACACATGCACGCACGCACACACACACACAGAGGGGGATTGGACAGGAGAAGACTCAGCACCAGTCTCACACCCAAGCCAGTCACACATGGAGGCCTCCTCCGCCTCACCTCCGGGAGGAGATTATTGCAGCAGTTTCTGACCGGTTTGACCTCTGAGCGCTCCACGAGAGGAGAGGAGAGGCGGTGGGGAGGATAATGCAGTAACGGGCTGCTCGCTGGGTGTCCACTGGTGTCGATCAGTTTGACGTCAGTATTTGATTTAAAGGAAGCGTCTGAGCAGCGCTGACTGACGCCGGCGGTCTGAGCAGCTTCAGCGACTTTCTGCAGCTGCTTCACAACAATCACCAGCGAGCTGCTGTCTGAGAAGACCAACAGCAGCTTTTAAAAACGTGACGGGCAACACCACGAGGCCAATTAGTGAAGCACCACAGGCGGAGGCCATCTTGTTTTGGGCACGGTAAAGCAAAAATGACGCCAAGCCATGACGTAACTGTGTGATACCGAACAAGTGGGAAAGGGTCATAAAGGGGGTCCCGCTGCAATGACACAGGCCAGGATAGAAAGTCCAGTGGAAGGTCTTTTTGTTCTTCCTGCCTTGCAATATAAGTCTTTTTGTTGGGAGGGGGATCGACCAGCAGCTTCAGCGTGCGGAATAAAAGGCGACGACGATGCGGGCTTCATGTTTGTGGGGGCTGAGGCTGGGCTTGGCTGTGAGAAACTCTGGTCTGACAGTAAAACACACACAAACACGTTAACAGGAGATGAAGTCCACACACACAACACGTACAGTAACCACCAGTGCTGCAGGACGCAGACGCAGTCAGTCCAACATACATGTTTCATCAGTCCGGATATCGTACACTGACATCTGAGAATCAGAGCGTGAAGGCCGAATGGAAAAACACAGAGGCTCTAATCGACTCGGATCATAAGATCCAAGATCCATCCTTGATGTGCTCGAGTTTCCTGCTCACGTGGTCTGACTGAGTGCGCTGCTGAATAATAGATTCACGTAGATGCGCTGCACTCTCAGGCAGAACTTTGATCTCACCTTGTTTGCTTTATGTTATTTTAGAGCTCATGCAATCAAGGATGAAGGTAAGAACGGATGTGAAATTTCTTTTTGAAGCATGTCACAGTCGTACAGAACAAGAGGACAGAACACAGCAGACAAACGACACACAAGCATTTCCCCCGATGCACAGAAAAAATGCAAAGATAGAGTCTGCAGCGTCCAACGTGAGAGATGTGAGGCGTGTCGACTGAGGGTGGAGGTAATGCTCTGCGGGACGTGTCGCTGTCAACTCATGCAGTCGATGGGCGTTCAACACCTGACATTTCAGAGATACATCCAGTTTTTGGTCGTCTTTCTTTGGTCTACTCACCTGTTAAGTGATGAGAACACTGACACCAAAACCCTCCAGTCAATTTGGTCGCAATTTGTCAATAACCAAATTTCAGGAACTCGTTTATGTTATGATTGAATAAATGTTGGCTGATATTTCAAATACTCATATCGGCATTTCCCTCAAAAAGCCGGTATTGGGCTATAATGCATCTATAATGTGTGGCCAGTGCTAATATCGCCCCCAGTCCCAGTTTGTTTTATCAAGTGACATCCTTTAGCGTTAGCATGAAGGAACGCCGCTGGCCGTCTCACGTGGATGATTTTGGCGCCACACTGTGCTCAGTATGTTTTCATCACTTCACCTGATGGAGTCAAACAGAGTCTGTTCGACCTCCAAAAACCTGATGTACTCCTTTAAGCGCTGAATGGAACAGGTGAGACTAGAGTCCTGACGTCTGGTCTAAAGGTGTGACTGAAAGCAGAAGGCAGGAGGAGAGAGAGGAGTGTGGCTCTGAACGGAGGAGGTGTGGCAGTGAGGGTGAAAGATGATCTGCTGAGACCGCTTAGAAAGGTCAGAGGTCAGGGGTCAGGGAGAAGCGAGCTGATTGGTTGACGTACCGACGGAGGTGGGCATCTCGCCCCACTGCAGCACCACGTCTTTGGTGATGCGTCCGTAGGTGTTGACGTAGACGCCCTCGTCCTCGTAGCACAGCAGCATCTCCATGCCGTCCGTCTTGGGCAGAACCACGATGGCGTGCGGGGTCACCTGACCCTGAATCTGCCGGGGCGACACACGGGAGGGGGTTGGAGGGGGTGGGGGCAGGGGATTAGGAGCTGCCGTGAGCCTGCGGGGGGTCTGCACCCCTGTCAAGCCCCCCCCACCCCCCCCACCCCGAGAGACAAGAAACTGCTGCAACAATAGAGACTCCCGCTCGGCAGCCACGCAGTCGCCATGGAAACAGACATGAGGACAGCGTGATTCATGACGGCTAAAAGCAATGTGAGGCGGTTGCTATGGTTACCGCCTCCTTCCCCCATCCATCTCTCACAGCAACCAGAGCAGGGTTAGAGGAGGACGCTGATTCACCCACTCGACACTCATTCATTCACCCATTAATGCAGCCGTGCCTTCATTCATTCATTCATTTACCAACTCACTGACCCATTTATTCACTTGCTGACTAATTTGTTCACTCACTCACTCACTCACTCATTTACTCCTTTAACTACAAATCATTGTTCATTGACCCATTCACTCATTCATTCATTAGTTCATTTATTATTACCGATCCATAAGTTATTTCCTCTCTTGATCATTCAATCACTCATTCATTATTTCATGTTTTCACTCATTAACACGCTCATTCGCCCTCACTCAGCCTCCCACTCTCTCACTCTTTCATTGACTAAATTGCCCAATTTTACCTTAAAATCGGTCAATCTGAACATGAAATCAAATGCAATTAATGTGTAAAGAGTAACGTGTTCTGATGATGTTCAACACTGCAGGATATCATTAACACACACACACACACACACACACACACACACACACACACACACACACTAACATGTGAGGGGATGTAGATGTCATAGGGGTTGCCAGAGTCCACATCGATGACATGGAAGCCAACACTGGAGCCGTAGATGACCTTTAACCTCTGTCCCTCCTCCACGGTCAGGTCGACCAGCTGGGGGCGGTGCTGCAGATCAGTGAACGACTGATGGCGGAGAGAGAGCGAGGGATTAACGCCTGAGGCTCCATCAACAAAGAAAAACTAATTAAAACTGGCTCAAAACTCCAAACCACCGCCGCTTTCAGCAACATATGCACATTTATACCATTTATTATTCAAGCATACAGAGTCGGGGGCTGACTTTAAAAATGTAAAAATGTCTTTTGGTCTGTAGGTCATTACACAAAAACTTAAGACGAGGCAAACACATCAGCAAAATACACATGACATGCATATAAACACTGTACTTTGACTGATAATGATCGTCTTATGAATGCAAATACACGTCATTTCAGAGGTTTAGCTGCTTCACTCAGAAGTCTGACGTATGTCACACTCGTGTTAGAAGAAAACTGGACCAGGATCCTCCAACTTATTCCAAGAATTTTGTAAAATCATTTTTTTCATTTCTTCTTGTTTTACTGGTTGATTGATTTATTTCTATATATTTGATTAACTCTCGTCTGTGCCACGACCCAGAAAACGTGTTTCTCACCAACTGTTCTGGATAAATGTGGATAAATCTGACTACTTCTGTCGTTAGCTCACATGTTGTCCAGAACAAAGTGTCTTTTATCCCTTTTTAGCCCACTGTAGCAGCTCGAGCACATTCTGACACGTCTTACCTTGAAGGCCATAAACTTGTGGTAAGGTTTAGGCGCCCATGCGTAGATCTCCACTGAGTTCTTCAGAGCAATCACCAAAAACTTAATCCTCTCATACTTGACTGCAGGAGGAGAGCAGAGCAGATATGTAGCACTAGCATAGCGATATATTCCAAATTGTGCTTAAGCTGCAGGTAAAAAGCTTTGCAAAGTCACGCAACTGATCACAAGATTGAAGATTTAAAGGATTAAACCCCTCAAAAATGTTAAAATCTAATGGTTAACTTTGCTTTTTGTTCCCAAATTGGAGGCGAGTCCTCATAATGCAGGTGTCCTGACAGGTCCGTGTCCTCATAATACACATGAACGAGTGTTCGTACCGACTTTATAGTGCACGCAGCCCTCCAGGTCCCCAACAGTGATCCAGCCCTGTTTCTTTTCCACTTCAGGGTCGTTGTGTAATATCCTGTTCCTCAGCCAGGACAGGTAGTAAACACGCAGCTTGTTCTTCTTCCCTGATCAGGAAAAAAAATGAGGAAAACAGTTCAGAGAAACAATATTCTGCTTACCTGTAAATCTGTTTTTAAGCACAGTTTGACATTTCAGGCACTGATGACGGTCGTCTGATGTGCTTATATGTCGTCAACACCCCAGACATCCAAATGCCATCAGCGGGAGCTTTTTTTATACAAGGCAGCAACACACCAAGAGTGCGGCAGATGTCACGTTCAACGTCTTTTTTGTTTTATATTCAAGTGGGGAGCGCTTGAAAATTAAAGAGGAAACAGTCAACAAGGGAAACAGCAACACCGACGAGCAAACGATGAGATATTATTATCAACAGAGACAGAAAACTGAGGATTGGAGCGTTCACCTGCTTCTCACAGGCTCCTCCAGCCAATGCTAAGGGCTAACGTGCTAACATGTTTATAGATGTTACAAAGAGCCACGCTCAAAGGCTGCGTGATGGGATGGGATGTCATAGATGGAGGAGGTGCACTGATCATGTAAATATGGGGATAATGGCTCATTCTCATCGTGGCTGCAGGCCCAGTCTTTCCTGGAAGGTCCTCACTGCACTCCTTCGCTCACATGAAGAGTGAAGCTCGAGAGGGAAGTTCAGACTGTGGTTCTTAGCTTTACTCGCGCACAGCCGGCCAATCACAACACTTCTAAAACTCATTTAAACATCACATTCATGGCCAAAGTAGGTGTTGACAGTGAAATGTGATCAATGTGGCGGGCGGAGGGTTTTCAGAGGCACACCGACCTGAGATGGTGACCAGGACGTTGAGTCCTTCCAGCACGTCCATCTGTTGGAAGCGCCGTCGATTGATCAGGTTGTAAACTTTGCCTTGACCGCTTCGATCCAGCAACATCAGGCCGTTCTCAGTCCCCACCAGCAGATTCACCCCTGCACAAACACGCACACGCCTGCTCTTTACTGCCTGTGTCACTGCATGAAATCAGCGCTGTGCACGCATGTTGGCGAACGTCTCACCCCAGAGAGCCGCACAGAGGATCTCAGAGTTGAAGCGTTTCTTGTATTTGCGGATCTCGGGCGTGTCGCTGTGCGGTCTGATGTTGGTCGGGTTGACGTTGACCACGGAGATCTTCCTGGCCTCATTGAGCCTCGCCTGCTCCTGCTCCTGCTTCAGCAGCTCGTCAGCAAACAGCGCTGCAGCGCGACAAGATGACACACAGCGCGTCACCTGACCATCTTATCCACCGCACCAAAGCACCTCGCAGCGGCGGGAGGGCACAAACTATTTTGTTAAGGACGACCAGGAAACGTACCTGTGGCGTGGACGTTATCATCGTCATCAGTCGGGGAGGTCCCGTACACCCTGGGGTCGACAAACGGCGTGAAGGACGCCTTGGAGCCTCCGCCGCTTCCCATCCCGTACTGCAGACGACAGAAACACAGAACACAATGAGCCTCGTCCGCGCAATGGTTCCAGGGTTTGGGAAACCTGGATGAAATAAAGGAATCGCGGTGCGTTTGTGGTCATGGCGAGCCACAGAAGCATCCTCACAGGTCTTTGCTCTAAAAGGGATTCAACAACTTTCTGTTTGTTTTTGTGTCACAATAATGAAATCTGATCTCTTCCTGAATTATTCCACTTTTATCAGGACACTTCACTCCCAGCGTTTCCTTTACTTTTCCAGCCGTCTGCATGGTGCGCAGGACGCTTTCTGGATCAGAGGCTGGAAAACCGAGAGAGGGAGGGAGAAAGAGAGGGGGCTCGGGCTTGCAGAGGAGGGAGGGAGGAAATCCAGTTTGTTCCGTCTGTGGGGAGAAACACCGGAGCCAAAGCGGGACACACGGAAATAGAACAGGGCGGGAAATTAAAGGCGCCACATGTCGATTCTGACGCTGAGAGTCTCTGATGAGACCGAGCGACCAATCGAGTGACGAGCGTCTTCACAGCTGATCGCTTGGTTTAGTCAATATTACCTAGATTTCTGGTTATGCTTTTGTTTCACGTCATTATAAACAATAATTTGGGTTTTGGTCGAACATTCGTTTTGTGAATTGAATAATTTAATCCAAATATTTATCCAGTGTTTGCACATCTCGTTTTACATCTATTACAATCTGCTGAACTGGTGCAGTGACGTGAAGCTGCAACAGAAAAACTACTTCTGTCAGTAAAGTTGGCTGTTTTGAAGTTAACTCTCAAAAAGCAAACAAGCAAATGAATTCTCATCGTGCCAGAAACACTGATTGATCTGTAACCTGAGATTTTGTGGTTGGAAAAGCGGAATTAAAGCAGCTGCAGCAGAAATGTGACGGTGCCCTGAAGCGGCTCCACAGATTTCCTTAAACTGAACTCAGTAAGTGGAGCAGCTGCTGATCACAAAGCTCCCGTTTGTTAAATCATCACTTTGATTTACTGATGTTAATAAGCATCCTGTTTGTAGAAACCAGCCAGTTTAACATACTGGTGTCTTTGGTGGCTGCTGGTAATTTCCCACCCTGATGAAGGACCGGACAGCTCGCTGGTTGCAGGTTTGTGGGCGGGTGGGGTGAGACGGGGTGAGACGGGGCGAGCGGGGTGAACAGGTGACGGGGGGCTGGTCTGCCGGGATCAGGTGTGGGGGTTTGGGTTGCTGCTCCACCTACTTGGGCCCCGGAGGCGTCGCCGGGGGAGACCAGGGGGGAGGTGCTTTGCTGCACCAAATCAGGGAGATTGGCGTTGCCAGGGAACAGATTAGCGTTGCCAGGGAAACCGTTGCTGGCAGCGGAGCTCCGCCTCCGTTCCCTAAGTTTCTGGAAAAAGAGAAAGAGGCGGGCCACTGTGCAGCGAGGCCGTGATTGACAGGTCAGGTGATTGGGGGGGGGGGGAGCCCAGCTGTGTGTTGGTGCGCTTGTTTCTGTGTTAGTGTTGGTTTTTAGAGGCAGGCGGGTGGGAACTGAACCCAAAGGCTTTCAACACACACACACACACACACACACACACACACACACACAAAGCTGCCTACAGTCGATGTTTTCTGTTGATCTTTTTGGGCTTTTGATTAGCTTGGCTAAAGTCAAAGTCAACAACAAAAAATCTATGAATTTTTTCAGCCATTTTTTAGGTAAAAATGTCAACATTTCTCTGGTTGTGGCTTCTATTTTTTAAAGACCAGGGAACTGTGATGAACATAATCACAACCTCTTTGCATTTTCAGACCCAATCAGCAGACCAATTGATAATGGAAATAATTACTCGCAGTTGAAATAAACTACAGCATTCTACTTTAAATGGACAATAAACCAAATTCATTTAATTAAAGACACTGTGAATCTCTTACTGAGCTAAATCTACTCTTATCACAGTTTTAAATTAATAGTCTAAATCCCAAATAATTAAACTGAAAACAACTACAACAACCAACCAGTCAGCCCCAAGAATCTTTCACTGGTCAAACTGGGGTTAACAAATACATAAAAAATGAGTTCGAACGACAAAGAAAATGCACTCATGTACCAAAAAAATCCTTATTGTTACACTGATCACCATCAAGACTAAAGTGGAAATTTACGAGCTAAACTTTGTTTTTCCAATAATGTGCTGCGAGGAAAAGCTGAGTGTGTCCACGCCCGGCGTGTGTGATTCACACTCACACAAACCAAAACTAAAGTGTGAAACAGCCAGGCATGCAGAGCGTGTGGATGAGGTCCCCGGGTCAGAGGTCAGAGCTGAGAGGCTCACCTCACGCATCATCAGCGTGCTGTCCTGGGAGCTGTTTCCATACGAGTCATCGTGGGCGTCGTTGTGACCTCCCATCATGCCAAAGGGCTCATTGGTACCTTGACTGGCTGCTGGCCTGAAAGAGAGACGCCAGCGTCGTTTAATATTTCATGTTTTGACCTCCTAAAGAAAGCTTTCTGTCATTCTTTACACTCCTTAAAGCTGCATTTTACTCATTAGGTAATGTTGTAAAAGTGTACATTTGTGTACCGGGTGTACCTAATAAAGTGGCCACTGAGTGTACGCGTTGGTGGCCACGGGAAGCATGAATACTCACATGATGCGCGGTATATCGCTGACAGCCACTGTGCCGTCATTGGCGCCGCCCTCCCCCTCCTCATCCTCGCTGCTGTGAGAGTCCTCGCTGGATGACGAGTAGTCCGTCACTTTGACAGGCGGGCGGCTGGTCTCCTCCCCCTGCCGCAGCTCTCTCAGCTCTTTGGCCAAAGCCGTCAAGTCCTGGAGGACGAGGGGGACAAGCGAGAGTCAAAAACCCGTCCTGACGTTTTTGGGTTTTATTTATGGGGAAAAGCAGAATCGACTCCAAAGACGACAGAAAAATAGATTTTTTGAATGCTTGCATTCATGCAGTGACTACAGGTAGGACTTTTTCTACTTCACAGGTGTGATTACAAGTTTTATTTTCCAAACTGGAATTCACGCCTCACAGTTAATAAACGCAGACGAACATATTGTTTGTTTGTTCTACATTAAAGGTGTTAACACGTCTGGAAGCTGTTTATAGTGTAAATATCTACTTTAGTCTCTGACAGCTGAGATGAAGGTCTGTTAAAAAGACGCCCAACTGCGTGGTTCAAATTTAGATCTGCATCTTCTGTCGCACAAAGCGTTTCGTTAGCTGAATTCAGTGTTGATCGGACAGTTCGCTGCAGTGCCGCAGTGTGCAGAGCAGCGCATCAGCCGATGGGAGACACCGCGGCAGTGAATCCAGGGTGTCTTCAGGTCTCTGGGGGTCGGACCAAGAAAGAGCTGAACACCAGCTTCACAGGGATGTTTTGAAAATGAGGAAAATCTGAATGAACACAGTTCAGCTGAGAGAGATGACCCAGAAACCTCAAAATGCTTCAATAAGTCAGTGAATACTGGCCTTCAATTCATGTCGTTCATGATAAGAAAAGGCAAATTTGGTATTTTTAGAGCAATTATGAACGAATTACACACATTTTAGAGTGTTTCTAGCAGTAGTTCAAGGGGACGTTTACTCCTCGCGGCACCATGCAAGCTGTTTGTAAGACTCATTTCTGTTTCAGCCACATGACTGCAGGAGGGCAGCGAGCAGCAGGGCGGTGCAGGGAGCAGAGGAGGAGGTGCAGGCGCCATCATGCCTCAGTGCAGGAGGGCCGAGGGTCAGAGTTCAGCGGGCTCGAGCCTTTAGATTCAGCCTCGCTCGCACCTCGCCGTTTGCACCTAAAAGGGTCGTGCGTGTGTTAAGTGACAGGAAGTGGACCGTGTGGGGAGCGGTGGGCGAGGGAGGAAAGGGGAGGGGAGGGGGAGGGAGGTATCTTACCAGCTCCTCCTGATGAGAGAGAGAGAAGATGGGAGAAAGAGAAAGAGAGTGACTGTGGAGGTGAAACATGGGAGCAGAGATGTCTGAAGCGATAACAGGAAGTGAAGGAAACAAAGACAGCGACTGACAACCCATCGATGGCAGCGGCGTCCCGGACACGAGGGGGACACAACAGTCATCGTCCAATCAGAGAGACGCTTCTGTGAAGGCAATGTGTTCATGCTGATAGCAGAGAGGCTGTTGGTCTTATCTGAGGCGGCCATGTTGGACGTCTGTTTTTATCAGTACGAAGGTTTTAAAGATTCCCCCATGAACGAGGTGAAGGACTGAAAGCAGTGGAAGTGTCCCAACAATCTGCCCCATCGTGCTACTTCTGTCGCCTTCAAGTGTACTTAAGCGTACTCAAGTAGTCCTTGAGTACCACTTGAGTACTACTCGAGTGTACTTGAAGTGTAAAAACTCTGAACAGTCACAGCAACAATCAGTCTGCAGTTTGTCTATGAGCTGAAAAACAACATTTACAAAACTTCTCAGGGGAATAAAATAAATAAAATAAAACTTCTGAAGCAACTGAGCGAGCGGGCCGACGAGTTCACGCCAAGGGGGGAGATTTCACCGAGAGGTGGGAGAGACGGGGTGAGGCAGAGAGAGAAATGTCACTAACCTCGTCTACGGCTTTCTTATAGCTCTGAAGGACGATGGAAGGACGGATGGAAGACAGGATGAGAGGAGAGAGAGAGAGGAAGAGAGTGAGAGTGAAGAGCAGCGTGGTTAGTTCAGAGAGAAGTCGCTCAGTGAGTTTACATCATCTTCATCACTGCAGCCGTGGAGGAAGAGCTTCTCGCTACAGTCAAAGCTCCGATCACTGACGCATTCATGTGTTCATCGCTTTCATGCTGCAGCAGGTGAAGGTGGAGGTCATTTTAATCACTGTGTGTACAAACCTGATTCCAAACCAGCTCGGACGCCGTGAGAAACATGAACACAACACATCACCTGCTGGTCGTCTCTGACATAAACTCAGTCGTTCACAGCGAGGATGGAGCGAGTTCACCGCTTTGTGAACACATGACTGGATGAAGGAGATGAACACATGAGCTCAGAGACACTTCAGGAAGCTGCTGTCAGTGAACACAGTTTGATTATTGATGATTGATTCTGGTTTGATTCACGTTTCCAAACTGTTTTGGAATCAAAGTTGCTCAAAGTAACTAAAGCAGTTAAATAAATGTAGTGGAGCAGGCTGAGTGTATGTTTGCACTTCATGATCCATTGTGTGTGTGTGTGTGTGTGTGTGTGCGTGCGTGCGCGCGTGCACTCACTGCAGGCCTGCTGGGTCGTGTCACCTCTCTGCCGTCGTCTTTGGTCTCGTGGGATGAAAGTGTCGAGCCTTCGGTCTTAATGGCTGAATTACCTGAACACACAAACACACACCATGAGGAGAGCGACAATTAGAAGAACAGAGTGTAAATAACAAAAGTACAACGAAGTACAATGAAGTACAATGAAGTACAATGAAGTGTATTTTATGACTGTGGATATTTGAGGGAAATGAAGGACTGGACTAGGAAGGCATTATATGAATGAAGTGTGGAAGCACAAATGTGCGTGTGTGTGTGTGTGTGTGTGTGTTTGTATGCATACATGTGTGT
>JBBMOE010000016.1:105047-224939 GCA_037975065.1 Chaetodon trifasciatus
TGAGGCTGGAATCCATCCTCTTCCTGCAGAGAAGCGTGACCTCAAGCTCGGAGGTCACAACCTGAAAACTCACTTTTCCTCAAAGAAACCAAACTGCCATCGCACCCTGAGGGATGTGAGTCTGCATCACATGCTAACGCACACGTTCACGCACCCACACAGAGCTGCAGGACACACACCTGTGGCTCGACGGAGCGGTGCATCGGCGGGGTCCGGGCCTGCTGGATGCCTCCGCTGCTGAAGGACTCGGAGCGCGGCGGCAGCGACGGGTCCGAGATCCGGTTGGAGACTTTATGCTGCAATGCAGGAGAAGTCTGTCTGTTCATCTTATAATGCTCCTCCACCTGACGCGCACACACACACACACACACACACACACACACACACCAGACCACAGTCACAACATGCAGCGAGTTGTGTGTGGACGCTTTAATGTCGTCTAGTTCAAAGTGCTGCGTTTCGTGAAGGCTTTCTACTGACTTCTGTGACACCCACGTTTGATTTTTGATTTCAGATCTATAACAGTTATTCTGTATTTCTGCCTTTGATAATAATGTTTTTTCAGCTCACTCTGCGGGATCTTTGTGGAGGAAACCTTTGTGTGGTGCACGATTAAACACGCTCTCCTTTACTGCTCTCTGCGTTTCACGTTAGAACTGACAACTGGCTGAAAACAGTCAAAATGAGTCGAGGCTCCATTTTTAAAGCCGACGATCGATAACTTCAGCTAAATTCATCACAGAAGCAAAGTTTCTGAGACATTTCATCAGCTTTCCAGATCAATTTAGTTTTTGTAATTTACAGTCAAAGGACATCTGGGAGACGTGGGCAAAAGACGAATTTTCTAGACATCTAAGTTACATAATTGTTGTTTCAAAAGCCTTTCAGTGACTTTATTTCAACAGCCGGTGATGACCTGCTGCTGCAGTGCTCTTTGTTTCAGGTGAGGCAGCCCACCTCCACCTTAAAACACTGCAGGAAAAACTCTGGATGCACACTAAACTTATAAAAAACCAAATTCAGACATCTGCAAATCAGCTACCTGATAGCATCATGCAGTAAAAACACTCAAAGGAAATGTCATCTAAAGAGCAGTGAGAGTTTCACACAGCTGTAAGTTCAGCCAATAGCAGCACTTTTGAGTTTTAGCAGCGCAGAGCTTCAGCCGGCCGCGAACGTCACCTGCACTCATCTGTTTTTAGAGTGGAACATTGTGTCTGCGCGATGGAAATATTTCCTCCTCTGAAGCTTCGAGGGAAGTCCTGAGAGGCTGATTTGAGGGTAGACCTATCTGTACAGAGTGTGCGCTTCTGTGTGTGCGTGTGTTTCCATGTGTGGCGTCCAGGGGGAGGCGGACTGATATAGCTACAGCTGCCCTACATCAGACCACCAGCTGCCACCAGAGGGCAGGCCTGGAGATCTGCCCTAAATGTGTGTGTGTACACTGGGGAGGGGGTTCATGTGTGTGCGTGTGTGTGTGTGTGTGTGTGTGTGAGCGCTTATGGCCTTAATTTATGGTGATAAGAAAACCAGCAGAGTTCAAATGTGGAGCACTGACCTGCATTTAGAGCGAACACACAGAGGTGCTACTTCACTGACATCTAACACAACATGTGGGCATTTTAAAGTCTCTGGAAGGTTAAAGGCAACATTCAACGTCCCGGTGAGGACAAATAAAAGAAACAGAAGAGAGAAAGAAACAGGAAAAGCCCCTGACAGCCTGGACGTGAAGAATCCTGGTCAGTAAATGAACAGAAACAAAAGCCTGTGAGATGAAACTGATGTTAGTTTGAGTTAGTTTACGGCAGAAAACAGCAGCTCTCAACCTGTTTGAACCTGTTTTCAACCACATCAGGACTCAAACGTTCCCTTTCCATCCTTTTTAATCTGACTCATCTCTAAAAGACCAAGTCAACACTGCAGGAAAAGGAGAGAAAAGATCCCAGAACACGGCAGACCGACCTGCAACACCCAGACCGCGTCAGTAACCTGCAACACGGAAGTCAGACAAATCAGAGAGGGTTAAAAGTTAAAGTGCAGAGGAAAGATTAAAAGAGAAGAAGAAGACGGGTGTCGTACTGTTGTGTCAATCAATAGGTGGCAGTAACGCGCCCACAAACAGTCACGCATTAACACGACTGCTAGCGAGCAAACGTGGAAACACTACAGAGAAGACGTCAGAGGCGACCTCCAACCTTTGGTCAGCTCGGTGTGTTTTCAGCTGCACGGGCCACGTTTGATGGATCGATGAACAAACAAACTTCTCTTCTCTGGAATACTTTGGTTTGTTTTTGCTAGTTAGCAAATGTTAGCATGCTAACGCACAAGCCTTAGACAGTGAGCATGTTATGACTGTCGCTGGACGTTAGCATTTAGCACAACAGCCTCAGCTCTGAATAGGTGTCATATGAGTCAGTGTTTTTACACAGAAGTGGAGATGAAAGAGGAAATGAATCAGAAGAAAAACAGCGGATGAAGAGGTGGTAAAAATAAAAAAACAGGACGCCACATTGTCATTTCTGCCGCCAGCCCAGAGTTAACGTGTGAGTCCGCCTGGTTAGAGAAATAAAAATGTTCAGAGTGGTTTGAGAGGAAACCGCCCCCCCGGCCAGGGTTAGTAAGTCAGTCCAACAGGAGAGGAGGAGGAGGAGGAGGAGGAGGAGGAGGAGTCCGTTCATTCCCCGACTGACCCGGCGGCTGGGGCTCCGGCCCCTGGAGTCGGGGCTCCTGCCGGGGCTCCGTCGGCGCATCACTGGCTGAGAGGAGCTGGGGGCGGGGCCGGGGACGCAGGTGACACGTATTCGAGGCACGTGCAAGTGATCCCTGGAGGGACTGACGTGGGCGGGGTAGGAAGGGGGGCGGGAGCGAGGTTTGTAACCAGGAAGTAAGAGGAGGTTGTCCAGGTTGATGTCTCGCGTCTCCCTGAAGGAATGATATTTCTTGGGTGGGATGCGAGGCGAGTTGCTCTGAGCTCGACGCATCACCTGGAGAGCAAGGTGAGTGTTTACAGGACGGCAGAGCAACGAACACGAACACACAAAACAGACGTTTATGAGGGATGTCACACACCCTCTGGCAGCCATATTGGAGGTTCACTGATCCAATGACAACATTTCAACACAACCATAATGCACATGGTTTGAAAACAGGCTAAACTGCAATGTTTAAAATATGAAAAATGTAAATATAGCAGAGAGGCCAGCTCAGCGACACACACTGCCAGAGGATCTGTGATCCATATCAACACTGACAGGCAAATAAGACTCAAAAGAGCTTCATTCCAAAACGCTTCGTCACATCTGAAGACCAGAAAAAGAACAAACTTTTCTCACTTCATGACATGAGAACGATCCTTTTCTTTGAACCTGAGGAAACACCTTCAGGTGCTTCAGGTGGAGGCTCAGAAATGTGTCGCACTCACACATCTTTGATTAGAAATCATTTTTGGAATGAAACTCTGACAAAAGCACGACATAAAACATAAAAAGTGAAGGTCCTGGTGTCCCGTGGGCGAGACTCTCCTGCAGGTAAATGTACACATGACACCTGGAGGCCAGAAAACTCAACACACAAACACAGCGTTAACTTCCAGAGAGCCCGAACCAGCCTCTCACACCAGCCAATCAGGGCGCGTTTGTGTCCTTATGAATGAAAACCGTCGTTTTACAACCGCCTGGGCTTTGTGGCCGAGCAGCTGTGTGTGTGTACGAGTGTGTCGTTAACTGTAAGCTGCTGTGTGTGCGCAGACTTGTTCTCACATGCAAACCTGTTTTCTGACTGCAGAGTCACCCGAGTGTCTGCACACACACACACACACACACACACACACACACACACACACACATTTGCATGCTAGCAGAGCTGCCTGTGAACCTGTGTGTGTGTGTTTGGAAAAAGTCAAATCCGAGCTCTGCACGCATTAAGTTCCTAACCAGTCTTTAAACAATACACTATTTTCTTCAAAAAAAAAATAAAAAAGAAGTTTGAAAACTAATTTTTCACAGTCTTGCCTCAGTTGGTGTCATTTTCTACTTGTTTCTGAAGTAATTCAAGTGTAAAAAGCGATTAAAAGATCATTATGTACATATATTACGTGTTTTTTTCTTGTTTTTATGCCTTACAGCAAATCAGTTTGTAAATAATTGCTTTTATGCGGAATACAATTAACAATCTGCATAAAAGTCTCCACCTGATGAATCATTTTTATCTATACATGAGCATAAAATCTGACTTATTTCTTAAAATATGCACAGCAGTGTTTATTCCAGCCTGCTTAAACCTGCTCCTATGGATCAGTTTAGGAAGCACTTGCAGAACTCTCCTGAAACAGATGTTGAAGAGCTCTTACTGCACTTTTCTACATGTCTGAAGAAAGTAAAGCTTTAGGACTCAGTTTCTGGCCTGAAGTCCACGCAGGCTACCTCTTTGGCCCAGGCGGGCTTGTCGTTGCTGCCGGGCGCCTGGTCTTTGTAGTGGTACAGCTGCTTCTTGTCCTGCGGCGGCCGCGGCGGCTCCTGCTGCTGCTGCTGCAGCGACACCAGGTACGCTCGCTCCTGCTGCAGCTGCCTCTGCAGCCGCTCGGCCTGCCGCTGCTCCTCGATCTGCTTCCTCTTGTACTCCTGCGCGTCGCACGGGAACAAAGGCAGCAGGTGAGCAGGGAGAAAAGTGAAGGGAAGCAAGGAAAAGGAACACATTTCAGCCAAATTCAGCCATCTTGAATCTACTCGTTCAGAATGTTTCATCGACGGACTCGTGTCCATGTTTTAAAAGCTGCCTGATAAACATTAGTCAGCACAAATCGTCCCTTTAAGGTCTGTTTTGCAGCGCTTTTCCTGCACTTTGTCCATTATTTTTCAAGTAATTACAGTCCAATTTACAAAGGCCACACATTTATTCCTGAAAAGAAAATCTGACATTTCAGCTTCAATATGTCTGTGTCTCCCTCATAAAGGTAACAAAGGAAAGCCACAGCTGACATGATGTTGAGCCAGGATTCTTTAAATATGAACAATTTCAAGCAAATAATAACTAACTTCACTGGCGACCTCATTGGTGTTTAGTTAAAGCGTGATTTAAAGCCTTATTACACACTAAAACTTCACCAGTGATGAGATGCTTTGTGTGTCGGCAGCTCTTTAATGCAGAATGACCCACTGTTCTGACTCAGCGGTGCAGAAACTGCCGTCAAATCATAATTAATTGATAAAGGCACGACAGAAAAAATCAATTACTGAGGGAAACGTATAAAACAAAAGCTGTCCAGACAGCGGTTTGACAGGAGGCTTCATCATTCTGATCGCAGGCAAGAACGACAGGCGGTCCAATATTAAATAAAATGGTGACTGCGTTCAGCCCCGCACATCAGCCCAGAGCTTGATCGATTATCTGAGAGGGAAATTATTTGTTCATATCTATTAATCTGAGAAGTTTCACACCTTCTCACTCTGCAGCAGAACTTGACAAATGCCACAACTGAGCAGCCTGAAGGGCGAGTTTGAAGCCCGTTTCTCACACCTTCTCGCCATTTCTCTGAGCTGTGTGTGTGCATGTGTGTGTGCATGTGTGTGTCCGTGTGTGTGTGTGTCTTCAGAAACTGGCTGCTGGTGAAAGGCAGGTGTATGACGCCGGACTGCAGTCAGGTTTGATGTCACTGACGGCATCGTCGGGGCTGTCGCCGGTCGACTGACGCCGGTCGACTGACGCCGGTCGACTGACACGCCGGTCGACTGACACGCCTCTCGCTGTGTGTTCGTTGATTTGATGTTTTTGAACATGTGTGTGTGTTTGTGTGTGTGTGGTGTTACCAGCAGTAAGGCCTGCTCCTGCAGGAGCTGCTGCTGCAGGATCTCCAGCTGCCTCTGCTCCTCCTCCAGCTGTCTACGGATATATTCCTAACCAATCAGCACCCGGGTCAGCAAGAGACGCAGCCAATCAGAGAGCACCGAGGCAGGCGAGAAGCAAATCGAAGCCCAGGCAACCAGTGACATCAGCGGAGCAGGAAAATGAAAGAGGAGGACAGAGAAAAGTAGATTTATTGAAGAGAAGTGGGGATTTAGTCAGAAATAGACGAGGAGAGATAAAAAGAGAGACGCAGCAGGAGGCCGTAATTAGCAGAAGAGGAAGACGTGCTCGTCATTGGAGGAAAGATGTTAAAGATCAGCATGAAATCAGCCGAGCAGAGTTGAGAGTTGAAGCATTAGACTGCAGAAGTGAGCGATTAGTCACGCAGCCTTCTGTCTCCTCTGCTACCGTCATTTCTCTCTTTATACTCACAAGCACATGGAATCCACATGCAGCACAAACTCTGAGTGAAAATCCTGATCCACCAGACCCCAGCCACGTTTTTAACTTTCCAAACTGATTCAAGAAACTGTGTTTTTCTCAGCAGAAGTTTGAGAGTTAAAATCAAACTGTAAAACACTATCAGTACTAACCCGCTGAGTTTTCCCTGGACCAGATGAGGAACTGCTGCCGTGTTTTTTTGGATGAATTACTGCTCGTAACACAGACCAAAAACCTGTCGATCAACACCACGTCGAGGTCTGCAGAAGAGCACGAGCGCAGCGATTCTCTGCCGAAGTTTGGCAGAAAATCTGCGTTGGCAGAAAATTTGGGACGCGGAATAAAAACAACCTTTTACAAACTGACCTGGCAGAGAGCTCACAGAGTAGCTGCTTCATTTGAAAGTACTCGAGTACTCCCACAGTTTAGTACTGCATCTGAGCAACGTTTGGAGACCGAGATATATCTGACTTTGAGTCTCAAGCTGCAAAAACACTGGGTCCTACATTTCCCATGATGCAACTCAACGAGACTCCCTTCACTAGTAATACCCACATCTTTCAAACTCCACACCGTCGGTCTGTAACGCAGCTTTTCTGCTCAGCATGAAAAGCCTGTGAGCAGCTGAAGCTGAAAAACAAATGAAAGAGGTGGAGTGCTCCTTCAACGACCACCTGGTTTCACCACCAATCAGAGGATCGGCAGGGGCTTATGGGAAATGTAGTGTGAATTTGAGGAAACACCAGGTGGTGGTTGAACCTCGAACGTTGCGTCAGTGATGTCATGGGTCAGGTGTTTTCCCACCTGTTCCCTCTCCGCGTGCCTCCTCTCCTCCTCCCGGCGGAGTTGCTCCATCTCTTCGTACCTCCTCCTCTGTTCTCGCTCCTGCTGCTTCCTCATCTCTCGCTCCCGACGCTGTTGCTGTAGGTGGAGGAGATTTTACACAACGCTTCAGTTCTGTGTGTGTGTGTGTGTGTGTGTGTGCGTGCACATCAGGTGTGTTTCCCTGGCATTTGAGTAAGTGCTAACATCACAGGTGTGGTGGAAGACGAGTGGTTTTATAATGAAAGCTGAGATGTTTCTGAAAGGTGAAAACAGCCACAGGCGACATCAGGGGGACACTCATTCTCTCTGCGACGCTCAGGTGTTAATGCTCCATCTCCATCAGTAGTTACGGGCTCTTCTTCAGGTGTCTTTCAAACAGGTATGCATATGAGCAATGCAAGCTCGAGCTGTCTGCACACACTCGCTGCCTTAGCATGCCGTTGCATGCCACACGTTACTCCTCTCAAATGGTCAAACCACAGCTGTCTCCACCTTCACTCCAGCTGTGTCGTCACCTTAAGCCGACAGGTATCAGCACGAGCAGGTGACTATGTGCTAACGGCATTTTTCACGTTTCTTTTATGCTACAGGTGGAAAACAAATCGTCCTCTGATTCTTTGCCATGTTATCAAGCCATGAACCACCACAAGGCTTTTATTGTGAAGCATCTACAGGAAGTGCAGACACACTGCTTCAAGATACAGACATTTTTTAGCCTTCTTGTCCAGCGATCAGTTTAAAACAATGGTAGTGAGTAAAGTCATTGATCAGCTGATCAGACGTAGAGCTGCAGAGGTGGACAAATGAAAGACTAAAAGTTACCTCCTCCAGCCGCCGCCTCTGCTCCTTCTGCTCCTCGATGCGTTTCTGCCTCTCGGCCAGCAGTTGGCGCTTGTGCTCCTCGTTCTGCTGCTGCTCCAGCTGCTGACGCCGGATCAGCTCCGACCGCTCCTTATTGGCCAGCTGGAGGCGCAGGAAGTCCCGCCTCAGAGTGGACTCCCCGGGAATGTTGATGATGGAACTGGAGGAAAACCAGTCATGACAGTTATTTAAAGCTTTTCATCCACCATTTGATAAGTACACAGTAGTACACAGTAGTATACAGTAGTATACAGTAGTCGCAACAACATTATGTGCAGTCAAAGTAGCAGTGCAGTAATGGTAATACAGCAGTCATAGGAGCAGTAGTACCAGTGACAGTAAGGGTGGTAGTAAGAGTAGCAGCAATTACATAGCAGTACTATCAGTCACAGTACTAGTTGCAGTAGAAGTAACAGCAGTAAAAGTAGTAGTATTGGAGTGGGTACCAGTAGCAGCACTAATAGTAGCAATGGTAGTAGTAGTAGTGGTAGTAGTACTAGCAACTACACAGCAGTAATGTAGTGGCAGAAACAGTAGTAGTAGTATTGCAGTAGTAGTAGAAGTAGTAATACCAACAGCAATGATAGTAGCAGTAGAAGTACAGCAGCAGTAGTGGTCAAAGTCATAGCAGCCTAATAATAACACAGTAGTAGTATCAGGAGCTAGTAGCTGTAACAACAGAAGCAAGGTGCAGTAGTAACAGTAGTACCAGTGGTGGTATTAGCAGCGCTAGCTGCTAGTAGCACTAAGAGCAGTGGTAGCAGTAGCAGTAGTAGAAGTAGTACTGTAGCAGTAGAAATAGCAGTAGTATAATGAGTTGTAACAACAGCAGCAGTAACAGTAGCATCAACGGTAGCAGTATCACTGACAGTACTACAGTATCAGTAGTAGTGGTCGTACCTGGGCTCTCCGATGTCCCTCTCTTCATCCTCCTCTTCGCTCCCACTGTACTCGTATTCTGTCTCATCTGGAGGAAACACACAGACTTCAGGTTAGCGTTCACAGCCGTCGCACCGGCTGGCGTTCATGCAGCTGTTTGCAGCTGTGGGGTGAGTCAGCGGGGGCGCGGCCTCACCCCTCTCCCCCCTCCTCTTCTTGGTGCGGTCGATGTGGTCCTTCAGCTGGATGCGGACCTGCCGCTCGTTGGGGAGGTCCCTGATGAACGGGTGCTTGAGGAGCTGCTCCGTGCTCGGCCTCTGACTGTGGCTCTTCACCAGACAGCTTTCTATGAAAGACTGGAACTTCTTCGACCTAGACACACACACGCACACGCCCACACACACGCCCACACGCACACACACACACACACACACACGCACGCACACACACACACACACACGCAGTACTCGCAGTTACAGATCTAACAGTCGTAGCAGCAACATTAATTGCAGTAGAAGTAGCTGTTGCAGTAACAATGGCAGTAGCTGTACTAGTACTGCAAGCAGTGACATAGTAGAAGCAGTACCAAAAGAAGTAGTAGCAATAGTAGTAGCAGATGAAGTAGTGATAGTAGTGGTAATAGTATTAACCACTGTAGCAGTAGTAGTCATAATAGTAGCAGTTTAATAGTATGAACAGTATCGGAATAAATGCTAAATATGTTCGAAGACAGCAGTGTGTGTGTGTGTCTGTGTGTGTGTGTGTGTGCGTGTGTGTGTGTGTGTGTGTGTGTGTGTGTTTTAGTGACTCACCACTTCTTTGATTTGAGTCTGGGGGCGGGATTTCTGGGGATGAGGAAGAGCGCTCTCATTGGATGCATGTCGCACAGAGCTGAGGAGGAGAGAAAGTAAAGGAGGAGATGGAGAAGGAGAACCAGAGGAGAGGAGAGGAGAGGAGAGGAGGAGAAAAGGAAGGGAAATGGTGGAAAAGAACAAGAGCAAAAGAACAGGAGACAAGATGAGACAAGAGAGACAGGAAAGGACAGGAGGGGAGAGGACACAAGGCAAGAAGAAAGACAAGGAAACAAAAGGACAAGAAACAAGACAAATAAGAGACAACAGAGAGACAAATAATGAGGAAAAGAAAGGAAAAAGGAAATGAAAGGAAAGGCAGTGAAAGGATAAGAAAGGACAGAAGAGGAGAGGAGACAAGACAAGAGCAAAACAAATGAAAGGAGGGAAGGAAAGGAAAGGATATGATTGGACAGGAAAATAGAAGAAAGGATGGAAAGGAAAGGGAGGAAAGGAAGGCAAGGATATGAAAGGAATCCAAAAGAAAGGACAGGGCAAGAGGAAAGAAGACAAGAAGAAAGGAAACAAACAGGCAGGAAAGGAGACGAGAGGAAAAGAGGAAAGGGAACATGAGGGAAGAAATGACTTCGCTGTAGACGTTCACTGGAGACAAACTGTTCTCTGAGTCCGCTCGTACGAGCTTGGTGGCGTTTCACACTTACGTGGCGCTCCCTCTGCCATCTCTATCGCTGTGATGCCGAGCGACCACAGATCACTCTGCGGAGACACGGAGAGAAAACTGAAAACTTTCACATCCTCAAAACCCGCCACCGACTTTACACATCATGTCTGGGTCCGCTGGTCGCTGTACTTGTTAAGGGATAAAAATACAGACGCACAAATTACCCATCTGCCCCTGCTGCTGTACATCTCCGGCTAACCTATCGATATTATCTGATTTTAACAGGATTCATCTGCCGACAAACTGCTATTTAAAGTTAACATGGTGAGATGAACTGAGGGTTTCTTGACACGTGAAGCCCCGGAGGGCCGCAGTTAATGGTGTCTTCACAGAGCAGCGCTCGTCCTCCGCAGGCTCGCCACAGGGATCCGTCCTGTCCCCATTACCGCTCATCCTTCACACAGTAATGACTGCACGAGTCGGGCTGATTGTCTCTGTGAGAGGACTTTCAACGGTCTGTGCAGCCGTGTGGCAAAGATCAGAGATTAAACGTGTCAGAAAACAACGGATACGAGAGGTTTTTAAAGGTCAGTCGGCGTTTCCTGTTCGCAGCTACAAGCGTTTTCGTCTCTGTGACTGATGACGAATTGAACTTTGGGAGCTCGGCAAAGGTAATCTGAGAAAAAACAGCAAAAACTGGATTATTTCCCAGATTCTCACTCTTCTCTGACAACACTGTCATAAATGAGAGCAATTTTATAGATTTCTTAGCATTGTGTTCACGTTTTTGTTCCAGTTGCTTCATCAGCTGGAGAACAGATGTGTCTGAAGGCAAGAATTCACTTTACATCCATCAATATTTGTGACATGAACATTAAATCAAACGATCTGATGTAGCTCTGTGCAGTTTTTAGCCTCTTTTAGCTCGTTTTTTTGACTGCAGGCGGACGAAGGTAGAATCAAGCGTTTGTGTTGGTTTCAAAAACTGAAAATCGTTTAGTTTTTTGTGTTTCAGGGCATGTCAGGAAGAAGCAGAAGGCGGACAACAAAACAAATGTTAAACGTAGCTTCCACAGACTTTAAGATCTGTGGAGGTCCGAGCTAGTGGGCGGCTAAAGTGAGGAGATCAGTTTTTAGCTTTATTTTGAAAATATTCAGTGAGCTGCTTCCCTCCTATCTGCAGCAGCAGATGATGACAGTGTTAATGAAGACCAATAATAAAGGAGGGAGTTAGCCATGTAGCTCGGTCCCAGTCCATGAGGGCTTTGTATACAAGGAGAAGGAGGAGGAGGAGGAGGAGGAGGACCTTCAAAGCAGTCCTGAATGTTCCAGGAAGTCAGTGCAGAGCAGTTGAAACTGGACTAATGTGCTCTCTGCTCCTGGTTCTGGTTCATAGTGGAGCTGCAGAGTTTTGAATGAGCTGAAGTCTCTCAGTGTTTTTTAGGGAGGCTGCTAAATAATGTGTCACAGTAATGGAGTCAGCTTGAAATAAAGGCAGGAATCAGTTTTTCAGCATCGTTCTGCTTTCTAAATGGTCGTACTTCAGCTGTTTCTGCGGTGGAAAATGAAGTTTTCATCACCTTGTTGATGTAAGACTTGAAGTTCAGATTTAATCCAGGGGCTTAATTTCTCAGATTATCAGACAGCATCAGGCGTACCTTGAAGTCGTACGTGGCATCAGGGTTCTCGTCGCAGGCGATGACCTCCGGGGCCATCCAGTACGGCGTGCCAATGAACGTGTTCCTCCGCCCCACCGTACGATCCAGCTGAGCGCTCACACCGAAGTCCACTGCAAACACACACACCCACACCCACACACATGCGTTGCTCAGCACCAGCAGACAGTATGCAAGATGACACAGTGTGTGTGTGTGTGTGTGTGTGTGTGTGCGCGCGCGCCCTCTCACCCAGTTTAACCTCTGCGTTCTCCGTCAGCAACACGTTCTGGCCCTTGATGTCTCGGTGGATGACCTTGTGCTGGTGGAGGTGGGTCAGACCCTGCAGACAGACAAACAGACGTTTACTACTTCCTGTTCGTGTGCAGGCCTTGCTGTGACAGAAATCAATACAATGAGTCCTCAGCTTCCCTCTGAGGTTCTTCAAAGAACACACGTCCTCATCATGAGCTACAGGAGATCAAATGTATTGATCACATAATGCAGCGTAATACAGAATGTAGGAATAAGGTGTTCCTCAGGGATCTTTCCGGGGTTCCCTTAGGTTCCACTAATCGTCTGATTTCTTGAAAGATAACATCTTTTCATGCTGGCACACAGCTCGTGGTGATGTCGCTCCAGCTCTCACCCTGAGGATCTCTCTGCAGACGTAGGCGATCCACTCCTCCTTCAGAGAGTTCCCTTTGGTGTTTTTGATCAGATCCGTGATTGAGCCGGCGCCGCAGAACTCCATCACCAGCTGCACACACAGAAACAGCGTTACTGTCCAGACTACAGCACGTTTTTAGAAGTTTTCACTTTAATTATGTTTTTTTTAAAGGTGCATGAACTCTCAGAATTCAGGAAATTGCTTAACTTAAAGAGGAACTTAACACAAAATCCACTGTTTGACTTCATAAATTCCATGCAAGGTCACTTCATTAGACTGTCAGTTCATTATTGTTCATAGTTTTTATTGAAGTGTCATCTCTTTACATTTTTCCCCAAAATAATCGAGCAAAAACCAACCTAAAGGATCAACACAGGTTAGCTCCAAACATGCCAACGCCCCATTTTAAGGGAAATAAAAGCAGAAATCAACTCTGCTGCGTGGAGAAATTCAGCTGTTACAAAATGCATCGAGCCAGAGGAGAAATTTAGACAGAAATTGAGACATAAGCAGCTTGTGAGGGACATCAGGTGACACAAGTCCTTCTTTGAACATGCTAATGATGCGTTTAAGGTCCGACACGCGAACGCACCCACAGCTGGTCGTCCATTCCCGGAGGGTTCTTCTTGATGAAGGCTCCGTAATAGGTTGCGATGTTCCTGTGGTGGCTGTACTTCTTCAACATGTTGATCTCTGCTTTAATCTCCTCCTCCTCATCCTAAAACACACACACACACACACACACACACACACACACACACACACACACAACACAGTGCTAACTGTTAACTGACACGTAAAAAGTGAGAATCCTGGAGGAAATCAGATAAAGAAAAGTGCAGTGAGAACAAACTGACCTCGAGTCAGGTGCTCAACGCTCAGTCCCAAGGTGTGTGTGGGTATGTAATAAGGCTCTGTTTGTGTGTGTGTGTGTGTGTGTGTGTGTGTGTGTGTGTGTGGCACTTACCCCAGTGACGTCCATGACCTTAATAGCAGCAAGCTGGCCTGTTTTGACATGGCGACCCTGGAAAACAGAGAAAACGGATAAAATGAGCAAGAGGCTGTTTGGGATTTATTTGGTCGTCACTTAATGTGTGTGTGTGTGTGTGTGTGTGTGTGTGTGTGTGTGTGTGCGTGTGTGTGTGCGTGTGTGGCTGTCTGTCAGTGATAATTTAATATCAGTGACAATGAGACGCTTCTCTTGCAGAGCAGCTCCCGTTCGAAGGCTGACAGGTGACTTATCAGATACGTTGAGAAAACGCTTCCGTTAATTTCCGGAGCGACTAAATAAAGAAGCGCTGCGTTTCCTCCACAGAATCTTTCCAGCGTTGTGAAATAAAACCTTTATTTTTGCTGGCCGCTGCAGCTAAGGAGGAGGGACCTGCAGGACGACAGTTGATCATCTGTTATCGTGAGCTCTGGGGAGACAGAAAGCGTGTCACCTGCATGTGTTTACCTGGTGAGGTCAGCAGTGAGGCTGCCTCTCGGTGAGTTGCTGATAGATTCTTATCATAAATGGCTTTGACGCTTTTCAGAAAATCCTTTTTCAGTCCTGGAGTCGGTGGAAAAACTATTTCTGCTCGTGACGGGAAATTATTTTGTCACGCTTGACCTGAAAAGCTCCAAATTAAGATCTCTGGGTTTCTTGTTCAGTCCAGTCGTTCCTTATTTCCGTGAGCTGCTCGCTGTGGCGACATCAGAGACGCTGACGTTCATCACTGCACCGTCTACTGGAAAGATTCCCTTTATTCCCTGAAATGTTCCTCAGAGGAAACAGTCAAAATTGCAGTTTTGTTTCAGATGAAAAAGTAAAGAAAATTAAGATATTCCGCCTTACAGTCACTGACTTTAAGGAAGTTTGGTTTTATTAAAGTCAATCTCAGGTTTCAGTTTGTAAAACTGTCAGTCAATTACAGTTAACTTCCATATTACTCACAATTATGAGGAAGGCATCCTGTAATCTAGAGTTTTCTGGTAATTATGAGATCTCTTCTCAAAACCATCTTCCTCAACTCTTGTTCAGAGTCAGCAACTCCAACAAAGAGCGATTCTTTTATTTGAGCTCTCAAACAAGAAAACCAGCCAGAGTTTTACATGAACACTGAAAAACGATCCCATCAAACAGCTGCTGGTCCCGGACCCGTCCTGGCCGGATCCGGATCAAAGCCTGGTCCTGACCCCTCAGCTGACCCCCACCGCCCTGGAGGATGAAAGTCACCTGCAGAGGTCTACCTCCTCTTCCTCCAAACTGAAGTCAGTATCACAGCTGTTAAAGCGAGAAAGTGGAAATTTATCCACCTCACCGCCACCAGCCCACCACCTCAACACACACACACACACACCGTCTCCTCATGGTAACCTAGCAACAGGGCTGGCAGGTTGTTTAGTGAGGGCAACGAACGGGGGGGGTGGAAACGGCAAAGTGACGGCAGTGTGTGTGTGTTTGCGTGCATTTTTTCCTGTGTGTGTGTGTGTGTGTGTTAGCTGGCCATGATATTTCACACTGTGGGTCACTTGCACATGTGAGATGCTCAGATTCACACACACACACACACACACACGCACACACACACAGCGTCTTGGTTACTCAGTGTTGCATCAGACACTGACTGTATCTGACAGGCTGAAACCACCTCAGAGGACGGAAAGTCTCTTGTTCTCGTTCCCCGTCTTTCTGCCCGTCCCCTCTCTCTCTTCCTGTCTCATCGCTCACTCCGTCTCTCTCGGCCTCTTCGGTGTCTCTCGGTCGGTCATGTCGCAGCAGCAGCAGCAATTACATGAAGGGCAAGAAGAAGAGGGCTAAGCTGGAGGATAGTGTGAGTCTTACTGTTCATCTAAAGCTTGATTCAAGCTTCAAGCTTCGTGTCACACCTCACTCTGCGTCAGTAAAATACATAAAGAAACGAAGAAGAGCAACCACAGGTAACCTCTGACCTCCACCTGCTCCGACAAGGCCACAATGGAAACGCCCAGAGATTAGATTACATAATGTGCTTTTCTTGTGGTTCTTGTTTAACGGCGTGGCAACTACTACAATAACAAAAACTGTCGAATCACTGCGATGCGAGAGCTGCAACCTTCAAAAGTCACCGTGAGCTGAAACTGTATGAAGTGGAGGTGAGCTGCAGATCCAGCTGATAATTCACTGCCAGCGACACCGTCCTCACCGTCCTGTTGTCAGATCATTACCTTATCATTAACTTTTGCTAAACAGTCAGTCAACACTTTCTAATCTACTCCTGGTGTCTTTTGTTTGGATGTCTGATTTGTAGCCAAGCTAGCAGGCATGCTAAGCTAGTTGGCATGAACGTCAGCACGTCAATATTGGCAAGCTAACCAGCTATGCTAAGCATTTCCTTATAGTGAGTTTGCATTTAAATGTGTAATCATTAGCACAACGGCAGGCTACTAAGGCCAAACATTACAGGCTAATGCTAGCACTTTAACATGCTAACATATTTACTGATATTTTGAACAATCAGTTTTTAAAATCGCTGTTATCACTTCAACTTAAGTCCTCTAACCTGTCCTGCAGCAACGACAAGCGCCATGTCAGCGCCCCTGGTTGCAGAGGTACAGGTGCCATTCACTTTTCCCATAGGAAAAGTTACGTACTGTGACTTACAGTAGGAGCACTTCTGCAGCTTGGATTGGCATGAAACTATGAAACTCTGCTGGTAAAGCATTAGCATAAAATATTGAGAACTGCGTTAGAAAGGGTCCGGTTCTCTTGTGGCGCATTTGGTCGAGAAACATCCAATCACCTGGCCTAAACATCTGCAGACAACACAACACCACGAGCTTGTGTCAAACATTGTGAACCCTTTCGCGGGACCCTTGTACGTGTCTGCTGAGCTCTAAATCTGACAGATTTATCTTTGAATCCATCCTCGACTTCTTTGTGATTTGTAGATTTTTAGGGACTTTAAGGGTGCAAAACAGGAATGAGCTGAGCCACCGTCATGGCGGGTTTCTGTCAGAGATTAAGATGAACCACAGGTTAGAGCTGAGCACTGTCTCTGTCTGGCTGAGCTGAGCTTACTGAGATCTGCTGTGGATGCCTTCACTGTGAAAAACAGGGCCAAGCTTTTCCACATTTGTGGGGATTCTGGGATTTACGCAGCAAAGTTATTATCCAGATAACTCAGCAAACGTGCGTCTCAGGCCTCAGGTTAAGTGTGTGAAGTGTTGCTGTGACTGCGGGACGAATGGCAGCGATCCACCACGATGAAGCAATAAAAGGCAATGCAGATAAAACAGCAGAGATGAGAGGAAGCGATACCGTCTCAGAGAGGCTCTTTGTTTTGCTATCTCTCTTCCTCCGACACCGACGGCCGGCCAAACAATCTCCCAGAGGTGACACAGAGCTCCCAGTGTGTGAGTGTGTGTGAGAGATTATGGCGGAATCAAGATGGCATGAGGAAGCTGCCTTAAAACACCACCTGAATCCACACATGCAGGGAGGGAGATAAAGATAGCGGCGGAGCGAGAACGCGGGGAGGTGGCAGGTGAGGAGGAGGAGGAGGAGGAGGAGGATGACTGGAGATAGAAAAGGGCAGAATATCCTTTAGAGGCAGCCTGAGGCGAAAAAACACACCTCGGGTCCCACGTTGAGACAAGCCTCGCATTCTTAACCCCAACGCAAGCCCCAACACATAGAGGCAGACAGAGAGCGAGAGGCAGCAGCTGAGATTCCATCCCAGCACGT
Organism: Chaetodon trifasciatus; assembly: GCA_037975065.1. Taxonomy (NCBI): domain Eukaryota; kingdom Metazoa; phylum Chordata; class Actinopteri; order Chaetodontiformes; family Chaetodontidae; genus Chaetodon; species Chaetodon trifasciatus. The sequence continues at coordinate 122,401 of JBBMOE010000016.1, forward strand.
GGAAAGGACATGAGGGTAACCAGCGTCTGTCTTTGTCCACGTTTGACTGGACGGGGACGCATTCTGCACTGCGCTGCATTCTTTCAGGGAACAGAAGAGATGACTGAGATCCCACCACCCCAGGTTTTCCAGGAGGATTTAAGTATGTGTGGACTTGAGTGTCTGTGTGCTGCGTTGTCACATACGCTGAAACAAAACCTCATTCATGCTTCCAGGCAACCCTCGAGTCCGATCTTGACACGTCATTATTACAGTAATACATCTTCTCAGCTGCAGCTGCTTCGTCGTTGCTTTTCGTGCACAAATGGCACCTTGGAGTTCAGCTGCGTTCTTGTCACGTAGAACTTACCATAATTAGCAGTTTCTGACTCGTAAATAGTGTTTATGTCAATATCCAGAGCCTAATTACGACGGGGAAACTGTCTTCTCTGAGAGCTCTGACTGTGAGGGCCTGAGGACAAAGCAAACATGGAGGTCAGTCGAGGTCTGCTGTTGAATTAAGCCCAAATTCTGTGGCTTTGTCAGAGGATGTGAACAGCTTTCTAACTATCCACTAACTATCGTGAAGGTGGTGAAAAATCAGTTCAAGAATTCCTCAGACGGACCAACAAATTGTTCAATCAGGGCTTCATCCCCAAATCAGAGCGGAGCGGCGCTCAGCAGCTGAAGTACTGACCGTTCAGACAGCACTGACGCTTCGACTGACAGATCCAAACCACACAGAAAAGCCCAAACGGCTGCATGTGATGGACATTCGTGCCCCGGCCAGCGTTTAAAGGTGCAGCCACAGAAATACTCTGAACCGTGTCACTGCGCTGCGTTCAAGGTCAAGGGTGAGTGTACGTTAGTTAGAGACACGAGGGGAGCGACTCTTCAGATGAGGAGTTTAAAATCAGAGATCTGCTTTGTTTATCACTCTGTAGACTCACCGTCAGACATGATGAGGCTCAAAATGAGAGACCTGACTCATCCGTATTACTCAGCCTTCTTTCTCAGTTAATCACAAACATTCAGATTCAAAATCACCAAATTTGGAGAGGAAGGGAGGACAGGAAGACGGACGAATAATAATCTGAAACGGAACTCGTAACTACAGCTGTCAGATAAAAGTAGTGGAGTAAAGAGTAAATGTTTGCCTCTGAGATGCTGTCGAGTAGAAGTGAAGTTGTTAACACTCAAGTAAAGTACAAGTACCTTCAATTTACACTTGCATAAATGTACTTTGTTCCCTTCCACCACTGCAGAACACTGAACCCCAGTAAACAAAAGGCGGTGACATCAGAGAGACAGAAATACTCTGACCTCAGATCAGTTTTTATAGAGCAGAGAATTTGCATTCGGAGCTAAATCAAACACTTCCGTGTACCTCGCGTGTTTGCCTCTGACTCAGAATAAAAGCCTTCCAGCTGCCAGGAATGTGATGAAAACGAGGCCTGAATGAGGAAGGAGGCGTCGCTGGAGGGCTTTTAAAGCAGATCTGTGCTTCAGTCGACGCCTAAACGCCTCCAGCATGAATCCATTCACCCTTAAGTTCTGACAAACGGAGACCATGAAAGCGTCAAGCTTTAATTACACACTCTTAAAGTTATTATGCCGACATTCTTGCAGCACACAAAGCACGAAACTCTTCATTTAAACCTTTGTTTTATCTAATCTTATGATGACCAACGCAGTGTCCAGAAGGTGTTATTACACGAGGCATCTCTCCTTTGTTTCAAGCCGTTATGACAAAAAGAAAAGCTCTCAGATGTGGCTGTTAATCAGCTGCTGCTGCATTCAAAGCCTCGTTTAAGGCAGCGAGCGAATCAACGACGACACGAGCGCAGAGGGACAAAATGAGAGACGCTGTGAGACGAAGCTGCAGGCTGCAGGAGCGTCTCTGAGTCCCAATCAATACAACAAATCTAACAAACTCCACTTTCCCAGCGCTGACTCATCAAACCAGTAAAAACTCCCAGCCAGCTCGCGCCGCCACCTCATTGGTCAAAGTTTCTACACACCTGAAATACAACAGAAAATAAAACGTCTCCAGACGTGCTGCTGAGCCAGATACCAAACTGTGATTTTATCAGCAGCAGCAGCCAAACGCCTGCAGTGAGACGTCAGCTTTAAGCGTATTTCTCAAGCTTTCATGCTCTCCACCATCCCTCAGACATCCCTCTGCCCGGGCCGCTTGCTGTGAGGGATTACTGGGAGTGGGAGACAGGAGGGGAGGCGCCAGCAGCCCCGGGGGGAGCAGATGTCGGCGGGGAGGATGGACGGATGACAAACATTCAGCCGTGTTAAGAAACGTCACCGTCAGGTAACTAAGCACACCATCTGCAGCGAACTCAACACGATGACTTCCACTTCTGACTTGATGTTTCAGGGCAAACGTCAGGCGATGCTTTCTGCTACGACTCCACAGCTTCGTAGAATTTTCCTGGGAAGCCGCTGACGTGTGATTGTAAATTTCAGATGAGGTTTCCCGGAAAAAAATGATGTGATTTGGCACTAATTACAGGCAAAATGGAGACACTTCCAATTAATTAATTCCAGTTAATGTCTCGCTGAGCCTGAGAGTCTGAGTGCACAGCAGCTCTGTTGACATGCAGAAGTCTGGAACGTCTATGACATTTTTACAGATTTGTGTCTTTTGTTTTCCTCTTTAACTACTCGTGGACTCGTCATATAAATCCTGATTACATACGTGCTTATTTGAAACGTCTCTGCTTTGCACTGCTGTGTACTAACACTGTTATCAGAGCTGAAACACTAACTGAAGACTCAGCACTGACAGTATTAATACTTCAGGTATTGATCTGCTCACTCTTATTTGCTGCTGCTATTGGACTCAGGATGGGCGTGTATCTTTTATGAGGTGTTATTTATTTCTGAGGTGTTATGAATTTATGATACAGGGTCTTAATTTACCCACCATGCTTTGTGCTCGACCTCACTTTGTGTTTATTTTCTTCTATCAATCATTTTGCCAAAGGGAGGCGTCACCTCGTCGAGACAGCAGATCAATAGCGAGCATGAAGGTGTCGAGGCTCGGCGGGTCTCTTTGTGTGTCAGCGGACGTGTGTGAGTGTGTTAATTGCTGCGAGGGAACACACACACACACACGCACACACACATGCGGCTCTCTGCTGTGTTGTGGCTGACTGCGTGGGCGTCCTCTGCTGCTTAACAAAGCACAAAGTCAGTAGTAACTTCAGATTTGGTCAAAATGAAACTGTGTCATTTGTCTGAGCTCACGCTGGAGTCAGAGGAGGAGGAGGAGGAGAGGATGAAGAGCTCTGAGCACACACTACAAGACAAAAGCATGCAATGCCTCAAATGGCCATCATTCCTGTTAAATCTAAATTAATCTTTATTGAAAACTTCACACGAGCAAAGCAGCTTAATGTGTGTTGTTTGTTAACTGTGAGGTTTAAAACCCATCATGGAGCCATTTTCTCACCTGAGAGAGCGAATGCATGAAAACACTGGCACCACTTTAAGACACATCAGTGTCTTCATCAGGTCAGTGATGAAACAGATTCAACCAGCCTGATGACACAACGTGAACATGGTGACGTGGATGTAAAACAAGCTTTCATCAAACAACAGCCATTTTCACATAGAGCAGGTCCCACCGTGAGAAAACGTGGCAACGAAAAGCCCTTTCAAAAAACCAGGGCTGGGCCTCGAGAACTGCTTCCAATTTTCCAGTACAACTGGCCAGGAACCAGTGACAGAACCGATAAAGAATCAGGTGATGGCGGCGGCCACCTTCCGTGAGCGGCTGGGTTGAGAGACACCAGCGCACCAATCGTCCTGCGAGGTGGTAACCACCAACCACATCGCACCAACCGGCAGGCGGCCTGGAGAGCAGGTCCCGCCTCCTGCTCGGCTCAGCTGGACAACGGAGTTCAGATTCGAGCCGCTGTGAAGATGTTGAGTCCAGTAAAGCCGCGTCAGTCGAGGGCAGAAACAAAGCTTTGGAGTGCTACATCCACAGGCGGACGCGCCTCTGTCTGCAAGAGCATCCAGCAAACTGACAAACATGTGGGTGTCTACGACTGATCACACGCCGTTCAGAGGCCGGCGTGCAGCAGAAAGCATCGACATGCTCTCCAGACAAAGTGCGACTGCGACTAAAAGACGTGCACGCTGCCAAACGGCAGCAGCACACCTGCTGTCGTGACTCCAGGTGATGGAAGCCGCTCATGCAAAGGTCATTTTCACAAGACGCGTGAAGGTGAATCAGGACTTATCAGAGAGAGATTTAAAAACGAGCTATCAAAGCGAAAACACTCCTGGACAGAGCCCACCTCATGACCCGCTAATGTTCTCCATGTGACACTTCTTCATTACTGATTTTGGTGCAAACTCTGAGAAATGAAGGCTTTGATATCAATAAACAGGATGTTAGAGAACAAAGGAGCATGTGATGCAGCTCGTTTCCTGGAGGAAGCTTCACGCTCGCACACGTGGCAGCGTCACACGCCGAGATCACGAAGTCTTACCTTGTAGACCTGCCCGTACGTTCCGTTTCCAACCAGTTCAACCAGCTCGAAGATACCAGCCGGGTCCTGAGAGACAGAGAGAGACAGAGACAGAGACAGAGACAGAGAGAGACGAATGAGGAGGAGGAGACGGTGAGGAAAGAGAAGAGGGACAAAAAAACAAAGACAAAGTCAGTCAGGAGGATATAAATTGGACTAAACTGGACACAAGATGGATGTTGGACTTTGTGTGCATGGAATTTGACCTTCACACACACACTCACACACACACACACACTCAGAGAAAGGTCGAGCGAGCGCTGCATACCTGTGGTATTAGCCTGTAAAGAGCCTCTGTGTCACCACGCTGTTATTAATCCTTCAATAGGGAAGCCATGAGCTGACAGCTGTGCTCCCTCTGGAGTCAAACACACACCATCTGTGTGTGTGTGTGTGTGTGTGTGTGTGCGTGTGTGTGTGTGCGTGTGTGTGTCAGGGCATCCACATTCCCTGAAATAACCAGGTAACTTTCTGAATTCTTTAGCGTCGTGTGAACAAGAAACAGTTTAGAGAAACATGTTTTTCTGCGTGCCGTGTGCACGACGAAGCGTGCAGAGGAGCCGAGCGGCTCGACGGCGAGGAAACCCAAATATTAAGCACTGATCTGCACAGATTAAAGGAAGATTTAACGTGTTCATGAGGGAGATTTAGAGGTGCTCTCTTTTTTTAGACAGACCAGCTGCTTCCCCTTGTCCCCTGTCTGTATGCTAAGCTAAGCTAACCAGCTGCTAGCAGGAGTCCAAACATTCTGCCTCTGTGTCGACTTACTAACATCTGCAGACGATGACCGAGGACGCCTCCGCACAAGATAGCTGTGCATGGGTGAAGGCCAGCTGGCAAACACACACACACACGCGCGCACACACACACACACGCGCACACACACACACACACACACACACACACACACAGCTACAAACAAACACACAGGAGATAATCTTATCTTGAGGCTGATTAAAATTCAATAAAGCTCCCAAAACACAGATCTTGATCTTTAAACATACCTGCGTGCTTGATATTGTGTGTGCGTGCATGCGTGTGTGTGTGTGTGTGTGTGTGTGTGTGTGTGGGAGCATACAGTAGGCCTCAGGAGAGCGTTATGGACTATCCTCCTGACGGGGATTAGCTTAAAAAACAGTGTTCCCTCTCACTCAAGGTCAAACAGAAGCACATCTGATCCTGAAAGACCACGCCTCATGCACACACACACACACACACACGCTCTCACACACGCACACACACACACACACACACTGTTACATCCCTCACTATCTGGACCACACACAGGAGAAAAACAGCAGCAAAGAAGAGAGGAGGAAACCAGGATGCAAAGTTTAACAAAGCTAACGAGGAGGCTGAACAGCACGCAGGAGCACACCTTTGTACCCGAAAGCATGAAGTGTGTGTGTGTGTGTGTGTGTGTTTGTGTGTGTGTGTGTGTGTACAGTTATGAACAACACTTCCCATGAAACCTCCTCTCTTCACCAGGAGTCAGCGTTTTTTACATTTCAGCAGAAAACATTGAAGCTCACAACAAACGTTTGACTGTACGTCCACATGTGACCTGCGACAGGTCTCTTGGTCACAGGTCGGTCATGTGACCTGTGACTCAGCTCCTCAGAAGCAACACTGAGTAGAGCAGGAAGTCGTCCTGAGCCCCGACTCCAACCCAGCTGCTGAGTGTGATCACCTGCTGATCCTTTCTACATAAACTGACCTGAGAACAGCTCAAAGTCCACATGTTTAACGTCTGAGCTCGTCAGCTTCATTGGTTTCTGTAAATATCTGCTTATTGTGCGTCTGAGGCACGTTTCAAAGACTGGACCGCTCCACAGGTAAACAGGCTGATTGGTAACAGGTGAGAGGATCATGATTGGGTATGAAAGGAACGTCCTGGAAAGGCTCACTCATTCATAGAGGATGGAGCGAGGTTCACCACTTTGTGAACACATGATTGGATGAAGGCATAATTGTGGACTTTGTGTCTGCAGCAGCGTTTGTATGCAGCCGTTCGCTGCGACGGGACGTGGAGGGCAGCGTTCTCCAACAAGAGCGGCTTCGTACAACATGTCCGACATTTCCACATCAGCGATCAGCGACAGTTATCCCGTCGCGTTCCCGACCTGCTGGACTCGTGGAGACGTCTCAGCAGAGAAGCCGTGACCTCAGCTGATGACGACACTGGATCTGAAGACCCGGGCTGTCAATAAAACATTAGAGCAGCGCTGCTGCGTCCTGAGCCATCGCGCTCAGTCTGGATGATGAAGAAGGACTGTGGCTAACAAAGAAAACCAAGGACGTGACCTCTGCGTCCTCTGTCAACACTCAGCAGCTATTAATACTGTGGCTGTTCAGAGCCATCAGAGGACATAACCTCCGTCTCCGTCTCCATGCAGAGGAGTCTGTGGAGGACAAGGACTTCTGCTCTGACGGGAGACACAGCGAGACGAGGAGGTGGACCAAACTACACGAGGGGACCATCAAAGGAGATCATTTAGGACTCTGACGCTGCAGAAACAGGAAGTGTGTGTGTGTGCTTGCGACAGGCTTTGCGTCACGTTGAAATGTTTCCCCCAGCTCTCTCTGCTCCGTCCTGGGTGACCTAATTTCCAGCCGTCATGCCACCGAGGGGGAGAGCAAGGATTCTCATTTTTATAAGAACGTGCACGTCGATCCTGATCCTTCAGAGAGTGTGTGTGTGTGTGTGGGGGGGGGGGGGGGGGGGGCATCTGCACAGACATGCCGTCCCACCCGCTCGATCACGTCCAGACTTGATTGTTGCTCTGCAGGTACGACTGTGTTGCATAAGCAGGAGGCAAAAGGTGGAGAGCAGAAAGAGGAGCACACACACACACACACACACACACACAGTGTCACACACACACAGTCTTACTCACACACACAGTTTCACTCACACACACAGTCTCTCTCACACACACGGTCTCTCACACACACACACGGTCACACACACACATGTAGCATGTAGTTACTGTGTGGAGTCTCTCTTGAGCCTGAAATCTAAATAAGAAATTGTAAGTTGACATTTGAGTGTATCATCTCACACACACACACACACACACACACATTCCTGCACTGTCTCCTCGTGCACGGCTCCTATCTTCGCGTGCACGCGCACAGACCCACAAACAGCCACCGCGATGCACTGCTGCTGTCGCCACAACATCACGAAATGGCGGAACTCGCTCCTGTTGCGGTTATCATCGCTATTATTCACGGTGTGTGTGAGGGCGCGCGTGCGTGCGTGCGTGCATTAGAAGCCTCTGTATCTGTGTGTGTGTGTGTGTGTGTGTGTGTGCTGTGAATCTGTCAGTGAGCAGGCAGCTTAACATCTGCCCCACACGGCACAGACAGAGCGGCCTCTATTATGCTGACTGACGCACGCGCACGGCGGTGGGTGCACGCGCGCGGCAGCAGCAGCAGCAGCAGCAGCAGCTCGCGGCCTCATTACATCACGTCCCAATTGTTAAGAAAAAAACAACAACAAACAACAACAGGAGTGTCGGTGGGAGGCCACATGATCCCACACTCTGGTATCCGACCTGATTTCCTCAATCACCGGCCGCCGTGCACGAGCACTACAGCCCACACACACACACACACACACACACACACACACACACCACCGGGCGGGCGGCAGCAAAAGCAGATGAAGGCGCAGGGAGACGCATCCCTGCGCGGTGGAGGAGGGAGCGGGTGAGGATGGACAGAGGAGGAAAGGCGCGGGGCGGACAGGTGCTCAACAGCCTCACACGCGCGCGCACACATAGACACGGACAGCATATGGACGTGCACACAGAGGGAGACATTTACCCGTAGTGCAGACAGGTCTATCTCGTCCAGACTCCGCGCAGGGGAGTCGCTCGCCATGGTTCTCTCGGTATTTACGGGACTCAAGATGGAAGCTTCCTCAACGACCATCGACCGAGAGGTGCAGAGCGGCGGGGAGGAACACACACAAACACTCCTCTAAAATAAATAAATCCCCCCACCCACCCCCAAAAAAATCCCCGAAAATCCTTGCGCAGGCGATGCCTTCCCCGCGAGGAGAAATGACCGCTCCGGGAGGGAGAGAAGACGGCGGAGGGAGGCGATGCGTGCGGCGTCCAGGTGCTACATGCCGCTCGGCGCGCTGGATCCGGTGAATCCGGAGCTACATGCCTCCACCTCGACCCCCGAATCCGGACAGGACAGGAGAGGACAGAGGGCGACACACGCGCACACGCACGGAGATGGAGAGAGAAAGAAGGTGAGCGCAGCAGCCGAGGCGCACCGAGCGAACACACTCCGTCCGTCCGTCCGTCTGCGCGGCGGAACAGCGGCGCGCTTCCCGGGAGTGGCCTGTGAGGAGGCTGCGCTACAGACAGAGACGCCCACAATGTCACACACACACACACACACACACACACACACACACACACACACACACACACACACACACACACACTTTCAGTGTGACAGGACAGAGGCAGCTTCACACAGCTGTCTGCTCCTGTATGGCAGCTTATTAAGGACAAAACTAAGTGGTAATCAATCAAGAGTCTGAGCTGCAGGTCCCAGTCACACACCCTCGAGCATTAAGAGTCACACACACACACACACACACACACACACACACACACGGCGGGGCCTCCTTGACAAAATGGCCTGTAAACGTCCCACAGGGGCCACTTTCCGTCTCATCAGGACACTTTCAGGGACATCAGTGCTCTCTGCTTGTGCAGAAGCATCAGATCTATAAAAATAAAAGTATATAAAATGTTTGAGGTTGTTTAACAAAACTTCCTGCTGTGCTGAAGAGATTTCCAGAATCCTCAAAGACTCTTTAACCATCTGGGTGAAAAAATGCTCCATCTGCTGCAGCATAATAAATAAATTCAAACTGTTTGCGAAGCTGCTGTTTCATTAATGCAGAGGGACAGAGCTGACATCAGGTTGTGTTTCTATAAAAAACAAAAGAACACTGAGACATGTTGGACGAAAATATAAAATCTGATCAAAATGTGCAAAAATAACTGATAACGTTTTCACTTTGGGCTTGTTTTAATATCTCCTTGCTGGCTGCAATCCTTTAGATAAAACAAATGCATTCATCGTGCAGATGATGATTCTCTGGGTATAAATCTGGTGCTGAGCTCTGACTTCAGTCTAACAGTAACACACGAGAGGCTCCAGCTGGATGGATCCACTCCCTCTTATGACTGCAGAACTTTTCTAGAAACTATTTCAGGAAGTATACCTGAGTTTCAACCTGTGTGCGGCGACTCCACCCCTGAGCTCTGCAACAAAGGGACGAACTGGAGGCTCAGCTGGCTCATCTCCACAATTCAACAGGAAACGTCCCTGAAAGCAGAGCCAGCTCTCAAAATCAAGTTTTACCAACGACTGAGAGCATCTAAATGTTTCTGTCTGAAGGGTTGAGAGCATGCAGGGACACATTTGTCAACTCACATTATGATTTCACACACCCTGCTGTCACTCTGTGCAGCTGCTGGCGGATTCTCAACACCTGAGATTATTTAAAGACATCTGCCAACAGCGTCTGACTCACCTGCAGGACACACCCATAATCTGCTGTTTGGACCAGGCCTGTTTTCACAGACTGAGATCTGCTGACACCAGTCAGAGCAAACGTTACATAAGACCAGCTCAGACAGTGAGGCCGACATAGTAGAAAAGAAATAATGCACCGGAGGAGTCCTGATGTGTGAAAATAATCAGGATATGTGAGTGTTTGTTCAAAGAAATGACAGCGAAGACTTTATAAAAACAAAAATGACGAGTCAAAACAGGGAGACACTAATTAAAAAAATGTGATAAGTCAAAAGGAAGTGGAAGGAAAGATAATAAGTGAGAATATTTACTCAGTATTTTATCACCTTAATCTGGAAAATCTAACTTATTCTACTTTTGAACGACTTTTTTCAGCTCATATCTGACACTAAACTGAACATTTTAAACCTCACAAAGGTTCATAATGTTCAAGAAGATGAAATGAGACACGGGACAGTTGGACAAAAGTATGTGGACACAAGCATGACAGCATCATGTGACATTTAAATGTGCGAGTCTGCCATCTTGTTCATGCATGTGCGGCTCCAACAGCCTCCTCCTCAGCTTTCAGTCTTTCCTCCACATGTTGAACCTGCTGCAGCGATCCGATTCGCTCAGACATCAGAGCATCAGGGAGGTCCAGCGCTGATGCTGGACATCAGGTCTGGATCACAGCTGCTTCCAGGTCATCCGCAGGTGTTGAGGTCAGGACTGTGCAGACCAGCCATGTTCCTCAGTGAGGTTTCCCTCCGCTTCAGATGTGCATCGCGTTTCTGTGGCGCCATCGTGTGGCAGAAACGAGACCTGCAGGAGGGAGGAATGTGGGACGGTGGAGGTCTTCTGAGGACAAAGATGTTTGAATTTTCATCAGCGACATGTTTTTCATTTGAGTGACAGTGAGATGAAACTTGTGCAAAGAGTGACGAAGACGAGAGACAAATATCCACCAATCACTGAGGAATCATCTGTGCAGCTCTTCTGTCTGGTCAGTAAACTGCTGAGTGTCCAAACCTCATATTAAAGGCTTTTTACTGATGCTTGTTGTCCTTGAAGAATATTTGCTGGTCTCTGATTGAAGTTGATTTGGTAGAATTTAAACTTGAAAGAGCCCTTTAAAAAGGCCTTAACGCCCAGCAGTCCCAGGGTTACAGTGATAATCTAATAATTTTCTAATCTAATCTAATAACATTAAACTTTATTTGTACAGCACCTTTCATACGAGAGCGAGGGGATCACATGGTACACGCTCGACCAGGTGAGCTTCAGGTGTCGCCCACAGTCAGACAGTTTCAGATGAATCACATCATCTTCTACCTTTGCAGGCGTCACGGTGACTTTTTCCCAAAAGATCTTTATTCTGATTTATTTCTCTCATTTTTGTTTGATTGATGGTAATTTCTTCTGTTTATGCTTCTGGAAAAAAAAAAACACCATAAATTCACCAAAAGAAGGACAAAATATTTAAAATGATGAAGGCTAAGCTTTCATATTCTAAAAACAAACAGAAGAAGTTCATATATAATATATAAATTCCTCTTTTTTCACTCCATCCGAGCCCTGTGCACGTTTCTAATTCTAATTTATTCATTCATCTGTTCTATTTTTCATTATTCTCATTATCATGACTTCTTATTTTCTGCCAGTTTTATCTTAATGGATCACTTCCTTTAATTATGATTCAACATCTGCTTCTAAACTCAGCAAAACAAACTCATTTCAAACTAAAATCAGTCTCAGAACTTTCTCCACGTTCAGGACCACACGTGTGGAAATGACAGCCCAAGAAAAGAAAGCATTTCCTAAAGATCTACAGATCTCCATGCTGGTGGTGAAATAGTCATTAAATTACTAAATATACTGAGTGTAAAAATACTGTATGAATGACACATGAAGCCTCTTTAATGACTCATTAATACATCATTTATTTATTCCATCTTCTCACAAACAGCGACATGTGACGTGGGGGGGGGGTCAATCACAAGAAAACAACAGTCTGTGCAAATAGTGCATTCTCATAGAGACACAGTGATTAAAGCCAGACAGAGAAAAGACAGGACAGGGCAGGACAGGACAGGGCAGGACAGGACAGTGTTTCTCCACCTCTGCAGCTCAGGTCTGAGGAAGATGAGGCGACTGTTGAAGGTTTCGAGGCCCGTTCCCACCTGGTGTGTCTGTGTTCCCCCTACAAGCAGTAACTGTGAAACTTTTTGTTTTAACTTGACTTCTTTCAGATGCACAGACGACATTTTCAGACCGTTTCCATCCAAACTGGCGTCCTCCTTTATTAACTTCTCATATCTCTGCATTCGTCTTTACAGTCTCTGTTTTGGATGTAAACAGGCTTATATTGCACAGAACAGCAAACTCTAAACGTCTTGTTTGCATTTCCAGAGTACATTTTGGGAGTAACTGCAAATATTCAGGATTTTTCAAAATCTGAATTCATGACAGAGATCAAAAACATGCAGGAGGTAGAAACACAGGGAGGTAGAGCGGAAGATTAAGAAGAAAAGCACATTTAAGGTCCCACTTTCCATAAATAACAACAGAAGAGAAGTTTGAGGCGTGTGTCAGACACACAGCTTGTAGACAGGCACACCGTTTAGCATCAATAATGTCCGTGGCTTTAAAGGCAGCCGCTCAGCTCGGAGGGCTCATGCTTTAATCTGTAATGTTTAATGGCATCGAGCTGCTGTCATGCTGTCAGCGGCGGGTTTCCTCTCATCTTTTTCTTTTTTCTTTCTTTTTTGTAAAATCTATAGCACAAAACAGCATCATGCAGAACACTTACAGACCAACGAAGAAGACACTGAGGAGCAGCGATGCTGCGTTCAAGGAATACGGGAATATGTCTGATAATCCGTCATCAGCATCAGCAACATGAAAGCTGGACATCAACTTTTTAAATAAAGTTACACTTGAATCAGAGATTTGTTAATACAAACCCTCAGAGTTGCATGATCGACTGACCACTGGGGGCAGCACAAACACACTGCGAGCACAAAGCCGACATGTCTTTGGAGTGGATTTGGAGACGTTGTTAGCATAATTAGCTTATTTAAACATCCAGCTGTTACAGAGCAGCATTAGCTTTCATCTGAAGGCGTCTTGGTTGAGGTTTCACAGCACATTCACTGTTCTGGGTCATTCTTAACGCTTTCATCAGCGTGTTTGCAGAGAAAAAGCTTTAAAAACTCACTGCAAGCTGCAGCAAATCAGCACAGAGAATTCAGCTGCTCTAGAGGCAGATTTCCGTCTGAGCTGGTGGAGACCAAAAACGGAGATAAAATTACAAATGAATGCTTACGCTGCTCTGTGTCTGCTGGACGTGTAAATAAACAGCTGTTTGCCAACACACTCACCACAAGAAGAAGATCATCAACTGTGTTTTTAACTTGTTAACTGGCCAAAAAGATCAGTTAATGATGCTTTAAATGTACAAAAACATCCCAGAGCTAAAAAAAATTGACTTCCAGCTGCTGAAACGTTATAAATTTTGTGTTTCTATAAAGTCAGCTGCTGCTTCAGAGTTTGGGTGCTGACGCTGAACGAAACGCAGCTTTACATTAAACTCATCACGCATGAATCCGTGGATTGTGTCCTTCACAATGGCGCTTTATGTGAGTCCATAATTTCTGAGCAGTTTCCTGGAAAGGATAATTATTTATACACTTTCAATAGTTCATTCTGAATAACCTCTAGTGTAACATGGAGAGCCTTTTAGTCGGTGCACAGCAGGTGAGCTGAACGTACAAACGTGACATTTATCACTGAGCAAAAAGACAATTCATTAAATAGAAAATAAAGTTTCCAGTAATAAATGAGAACAAATGAAAATGCACATGTAGAAATAATCCCTATACTGTAATCATCACCTCGTTATGGTGGTTCTTTCCAGGAAACTTTCAGGAAATTATCATAAAGCGCTATGAAAGGACCTGCAGAGATCAGGTCACTTAAGGCTCAACGTAGAATCCACAGTACGACGATGGCGACTGAGCGTGTGTCCTGCTCTGACGTCAGGCTGCAGTCCGTCACCTTTGGCACTTGTGATTTCCTGTTGGACATAAATATTAAAAGCAGACGTTCAGACAGTTTTAGGAAATGGCTGGAGACGTCTCACAGCTCCGTCCGGCTCTTCATCCTGTTCTCCACGCCGCTGTCCTCTCTAACGTGTCTCCAAAGCGTCCTTTCTCCACACGGAACAGTCAGAGCTGCGTTTGCCGGCCCCGGACGTTGCATAGTGTTGGTGAAGGAGATGGCAGAGCGGCAGCGTGGTGGTGAGGGGCAGGAGGAGGCGTGTCAGGCCTCAGAGGTGATCACTTCCTGTGTTCACTCTTCTTCTTGTAAACGTGAGGCCCAGGCTGTCAGGCACTGCAGTCTGCTGCTCGACGGCGCTCCGTGTTTGTATGCACACGTGTGTTTGGTGTGTTGGATGGGTTCAGTTCAGAGTCTCCATGTTTTCCATCTGTGTCTGCATGTGTTGTTTGTATATGTGTGAAGTGTAACTGTCGTTCATGTGCATTCACTGGCACTGCTGGTACAGAGGCTTTGTTCACAACCACCGCTGACGCCATTTTGGAAGCCATTTTGGAGGCGAAGGCTGCGTGTTTAGGCGGTTTTAATCTCTGGGTTCGGTCTCACGGGCAGAGCTTCCTCTGGATCGTGTCCAGGATGAGCAGCTGTGAGCCCAAACATTACCTTAAAGGAAAACTGGTTTAACACAGCTCGGGTTCGGTTTTCAGTCTCCAGCTGCTGGTTTCACTGGGCTGAAATCTTGGTGAATAAACAAGCAGTCAGATGATCAGACGGGTTGAAATCTGTGATGGACGTCTGGGTAATAAGTTTCCTTTGTTTTCTCTTCCAGATGTGTTGGACTGACCTGGAGGTTTGTTTACAATCTGTTTGATCATCTTACTGCTCAGTTTGTTGCCCAGTTGAACCCAAAGTACCACGTTCTCGTAACCCACACAGCCCACAGTGGAGCTTCAGTTTCAGCTTCCTCCTTTCCTTCCAATCGTTTCTGCACTGTGGACATTTTCACATCCCAACCCAGAGAACAGTGACACTCAAACAGGTCAGACATTTGCATATTACACACTCCAGCCCAAAACCACACTGCCCGGGAGACTGTAAAACTCTAACCCGAACAGATTTTATCAGACCCTGCTGTTCGTTGTTTTTGTAAAAATAAAATAAAGGGAGTAAATACTAAACACTAAAACAGTGTTTTTAAAGCCTTGACTTTGAAGAGGCCGTGCAGCATCTCTTTCCTCCAAAATGGCACCAGAGCGTCGACCTGTAAGCCGTCCACATGCCGTGCGTGAACACATGAATGCGCCGGCCAGCCCCTCTGCCTCAGGTCCAGACCTCCATGGGCACCATGGCCTCCTTGGAGCCGATGGGAGGAAGCAGGTTCTGCTCGGACAGGAACTGCAGCGGGAACTGGACCAGGAAGCCGCGGATCTTCTTGAGCTCCTCGTGAGCCCGGGCCGGGTCCTCCTTGTCCAGGCCCGGCTTGGCCAGGAAGCCCTCCAGCTCCAGGATGTTACGGACATCGCTGGACGGAAGACAGCGGAAGACCTGAAGACAAGAGGGTGGACGAGTCAGAGAGAGGACCAGGGTTTTTTATTTTTCCATTCTCTTGATCAGTTCATGATGACAAACTATAAGTTTTGGACCAGCTGAGTTTCCATTGACCATTGCACCAACACACACACACACACGATCACTTTCATTGGCCAAGAACGATGACATGACGGAGAGAGGAAGTTGAGTTTGAGTAATTTTAAACACTGTTGATACTTCATGGCTTGAAAGTACTAAATATTTTTGTATTATTCTAAAGAAATCCAGCCACGACAGACGTGGAATAAGCTGCGTTTGCAAACCGTGATCAGACTCGCCTTCTGGTAAATGGTGGCGTTGCGAGCGCAGGTGGCCATCCAGACCTCCTTGTAGAAGTGGTCGCTGATGGGATCAGACACGTCGATGGAGGGATCCGTGTGGGCGCCCAAAATGGTCCTGAGGGGGGCACAGAGAGCAGGAAGTGTGTGAGAGACGTGAGGAAACACAGAAGGCGCCAGAAAAGGGAAATAATGAACACTGCAGGAAGCTGCCAGCTGACGTTTGGCAACGAGAAGCAACGAAATGATGAAATTTATAACAAACAACTACAGGAGAGAAGAGGCGTCTTTTCATATGCATGTATCTACTATTTGACCCGCTCGAGGGGCCGTGAGGTTGGAAACTAAGATCGCATTGCAGATTTTCAACCTGTGATTCAGAGAAAGTCGATTTAAACTGGAGATAACCCGAATAAAAGCATCACTGCTGCCTGCAAATGCAAAATGACATAAAGAAATACGTTTTCTGGAGATTACAGTGACTGACAGTGTAACAGGAGGTTCATCTTTCCCTCCAATCCTCTCATTTTTCATGTTTAATGTCTTTAAACTTCACACAGATCAAGTTAAAAAGATGCACTGGACCAAAAATAATGCGTCATACTTGAAGCACTCGAGGCGGAGCTGCAGGGCGTATTTTCCTGCTCGGTACTCCTGCCCGTCCATCACCGCCTTCACCGTCTCCGAGTCCTCCACGATCACCGCCACCTCGCTGTCCCGCTTTCCCAGCATGCTCCGGTCATTGATGTTGGCAGAACCTGCAGCGACGCGAAGGAACAAGAGAAGTCAGGTCATAGAGTCCGCCAGCAGAGGGCGCTGCAACACCTGATTTCAGACTGCACGTCTGCTGAAGACAAACACCTTTCCAGAGGAGTGATGGGAACACACAGGAAACCGCTGCTTCTCTTAAATCCTCATGAGGAAACACACGACATGAAAAAACATCTGAATTAATTACTCAAAACA
Organism: Chaetodon trifasciatus; assembly: GCA_037975065.1. Lineage (NCBI taxonomy): Eukaryota > Metazoa > Chordata > Actinopteri > Chaetodontiformes > Chaetodontidae > Chaetodon > Chaetodon trifasciatus. The sequence goes on from JBBMOE010000016.1 coordinate 139,376, forward strand.
GCCAAAACATCCACAGAAATTCATTTAATAATCTTGTAAAATGTCGGATTCTTTAATTTTACTTTGTTTCTATTATTTTGTCCCTGCAGGTGTCTGTGTGGGTGGGTGTGGACAAAATAAAGGAAACACACTCTGTGTGGATTAAAAGCATCGTCATATCATCCCACCAAAAACTTTTTATTCTGGAAAATATGCTGCCAGACTCTGAGCCCCACGACAGATCCGACAAAACCATCGGCTTAAAGTTTCAGACTTTTCTTTAATCTCAGTGATCGTTTTAACTTTTTGGCCGCTGGAAAGAACTCAAACCACATCCGACAAGTAGAGGCTGCTGTGCAAACATCCAAACCCTCTCTAACGTATATAATAACAACGTGAGGGACGTCACCTCGTCTCTGCTGCTCTGGTTTCTCTCTCCTCTATTATACATGTTCAGGCTGGCGTCAGGGGAATATTTCATTACGTCTGTCATCTTTTAATCGCGTAATGGAGAAATTCAAGCTGCTGCATCACCATCAGCTGAGCGTCTAACACGGCGGGAGCCTCAGAAACAGGCCTGAAAAGCACATTTACCGATGATGACGGTGTTGTCGTCGGCGATGAGCATCTTGCTGTGGACGTAGATGAGCTCCGTGACAAGCTTGCCCTCCAGCTCAGCGTGAGTCCTCAGACCAGCGATGGAGATGTAGTTCATCCACTGGTCTCCCACTGGGAACGAGAGGCAGCCAGTCAGAGTCAGAGAAGCTGCTCTTCATCAGATACTCACGCTGTCCTAAAATGAATCTGAAGCTCTGAAGTAACAACGCTTTCACAAACACTGAGCTGATGTGAAGAACATGTAATTCAGCGTTAATGGAGCAAAACGTGAAGAACCAGCAGCTGATTAAAGACACGCCTTCTCTAAAAATACTTGAGGGCAGAACGCAGATGTGCAGCTTTGGCTCTTGCATGTGTGTGTGTGTTTGTATGTGTGTAACTGTGGTGTCGTTGGGCTCTGCGGAGCTTTAATGACAGACTAAACTCTTTACAGGGTCTTCATATGGACCTGCCAGCCTCCGTCATATGGAGGGTCCATTTCTGCTCTGTATACATTTCAGAAGATTCTTTCTTAACATCGCTATTCCTAAATAATTTCTATTGCTCCAAATTGCTGTTACATGTCAGGAAATATCAGCCACTACTGCGGTACCGTCCTACATGTCTTCTCTCCGGCCCACAGAAGCTCAACAGTGCAAACACCAGCTAAAAGCCGCCGTGGCCTCGGACTTACTCTCTCTCCTGAGCTGGGAGATGATGGAGTGGTCTCCTCTGTTCATGGTCCTGCAGGGGGGACAGAGGTGGATGAGCAGCAGATCCACATTCTCACAATAGCAGCCTTTGTTTGCACGAGGAGGGCTGAGTGTTTACTCAAGAATGCAGGCGTGACGATGGATGTCAGCCTCAACAGGAATGGCATGTACACACACTCACACACACACACACACACGGGTTTACAGCCCTCTGGTTAAAGAGTTAAGGTGTGGCGTCATCTCAAACAGCAGGTGAGTCCATGGTCACATGGTCGTCCAAACACACACACCTGTAGTTGAAGTGCATGACGGCCTGGATGGCGCTGCCTCCTCCGGTGTTGATGTCGCCCTCGAAGCCTGGCAGCAGAGGCGTCACCACGTACACTCGGTACCTTTTACCCTCCCTGAAATGTGAGAAATCACACGTGATTCAAGCATTTATCTGACGTAAGACTCCACGACAGAGGAGCACGGAGGACGGACGACTGATAACAGGAAGTTCACTAAGAGCAGATAAGAAGCACCACAGTTACTGCAGGGCCACTGCAGCATCTTCAAACAGTGTCACTGAGGCTTTACAGCCGGGTCAACCACCAGCCATCCCTGTAACATCTCTGAGGCTGTCTGTGAGCACACACATCCCCACTAACCAGCTCAGAAACACGCCTTTCTGACATGTTGGGGAAGACGACGTATGGCTTTATGGCTGATCGTGACAAACCAAATCAAAGCAGGGACGCTGCAGTCAGGTGGTGCAACATGACGCTACTGACCAAAACAGCTAAAACTGACTCCATTTTTCTTCTCTAAAGACAATTTCATGAGGCTGCTCAGGAGATTTAGGAGGGTGACGCTTCAGTTCCTGCGCGCTGAGGACAGAACTGTGCAGTTTAACACTTTTACAACCAAGCAGACGAGAAAAGGCTGCAAATCCAAAGACTGCAGCGCTGAATCAGCAGTGCTCTTTTATCTGACCACAGATTTATGTTTTATAACTTTTCTACTTCTAATTCTAAATTTCAACTTTTCATTTGAGTTTTTTCTGCCTCTGCTGCTGCTTGTATTTCCATGTGTGTCCTCTGATAAACTCTCACACCTCTGTGAGCAAAACACCACGGAGAGTCAGCGAAGCTCAAACAGAGAATATTCAAATGTTCACAGAGGCCAAGACAAACAGCACCGATGATACGAAGCCAGGCTGCTCGTCATCTGTGTGTGTGTGTGTGTGTGTGTGTGTGTGTGCACGTGTGTTACCTGTATGCTCTGATGATGCGCTCGGCGATCGTGTCTCCTATCTTGTTGAAAACGTGTCGGTTGTCTGCGCAGCTGATGAAGAACTGATTCTGACAGAACAAACACACACACGTCTTTAATGAAGACGAACTTTCATTCGAATCATCTCAAACGAGAGAAACTGCTTTGAAGTAAACAGGTCAGGTCACCTCCGTTAAAGGAGTCAGAGAAGATTCAGCGTGACACATGACAGCCAGCAGACAGTTAGCCTAGCTTAGCATAAAGACTGGAAAGTGCCGCTGTGGCTCCTCTAAAACTCACTATTGAGCACGTCATAGTTTACTGTTTTGCGGACGCTCATCCCAACTCTTTCTGGGCCAGGACCAGTAACTTCCTGGAGTCTCCCGTCACAGTGAGGTGGAGACTTCATGCTGCTGGATGTAGCAACATGTTCAGCAAATCCGCAAATAAGCATAATTGCCTAAAATGCCAAATTGGTCCTTTCAGACATGTTGTCGTGTGTAAAGTGACAATCAAGTCAGATTAGAAGATTTCTAAAGAGGCAGAACTGACCCTCCCTGGCTTTGCATATTTACCAGGAAACTGCACACTCCCAGCGTCCCTGAACTACCCACCAGACTCACGCTGCAAAAAGCTCAAAAGCATCAGTTCTGACTGTTGCAGCGCTGGAAAAGGGGACAGACGTGAACCCCTCAGGCAGAATAAGATGTTCTGGACTGGACTTGCAGTGGGTTATAACAGAGACTGACCTGTTGGACCTGAACTATGCTTGAGGTGTCCTGATGTGTGAGTTTAACACCTTTCTGGAAAAAGACAGGGGGTATCTTCCCTCAGCATGAAGGAGCGACCTGCCCTGTGGACACGCTGCTGCTGTTAGACGCTGCTTTGAGCCTCTGATGTGCACATCAGTACCTCGATGTAGATGAAGTGCTGGCTGTTCTTGATGGTGTGGACGTAGGCGTTGTGGATGGACTCCTCGTGGTATTTGATGCCAGCGGACCAATCAGAGGACGAGCGAAGGATCTGAGGGAAGACAGACGTGGGTCAGAGTTCGGGAGGGAAGAAAGGAAAATAACTGTAAACAAAGGATTTAACTCGCACTCTGGACGTATTTCAGTTCAGTTTCATCTTGGACAAAATGTCCATGTTTGACCTTTGTGACAGTAGACGATATATTTCCACACTGGAGAGAAGTGACCGAGAAAAATACCTCTCTGTCCCAATCCAGCACACTAAATCTGTCCACTGTGTATTGTTCAGTATTCTCTGAGGTGTAGTTTTCTTGCAGTTAGTATATAAGAAATGAATTTAATTCAAGTCAATCAAACTGCATCACTGGGAAGTTACTGCCTTTCAAACTTATCAAGAGGCTTGTTTGTTTTATCAAAAGATCCATTTCGGTTCTTCTCACATCCTGTTCAAGTCGTGATCCATTTTCTTTGTGCTTTGCATTCTGGGATATCAGGTCTACTGCCGTCTTTGACTTTAACCAGTGTGAACATACTGCATGCTAGAACCCGCATGGCACATGAAACTCAGGCGGCACCGACCTGGACTTTGGTGGGGATGCAGTTGGGGACTTGGTATCGCTGCTCTCCAGCGGTGGTGTGAGACTTGGGCAGCAGACACGGGTAAGACAGAGAGCGGTACTTTGGCTTCACGAGCTGGAAGACCAACAGAAGAAGAGAGAACCAGATTAAAACCCTCCTTCCCAAAGCTGAGCACAGCGACGCTGCAGAGGCCGCTCCAGGGTCCCTGCTTGATCATTTCTGAAGATTTTTAAAGATCTGCTGCAGTAAAGCAGATTGTTTTTGGTTCGTCGTGCTTCGACACTCGGCGCTTCAGAAGAAAACCTGCCTGTCATGTGTGGATCTTAAGACTGTGATGGAAACAAAGACACCGACAGGCTGAAGGAACCTTTCAGTTCCTCGAGAAGCAGTTTCTGGGACTGAAAGTTCTGGTACTTTGGGTGGAATCACAGCAACAACAGAGGCACTTTTTTGTCTGACACACTCTTCACTGGTCACTGTGGTATTCCCTCGCTCAGTACGCTGGAGGGACCGCAGCACGACCTCTGACCTTGGTGAAGTTCCACCGCTGGATGAAGTGTCTCGCCACATCTCGAGCTGCTTTCCCATGAACCACCGAGGAGATGTCGTGCCAAGGCATTCTGGGAGTCGTGTGCCTGTCTATGAAATCTAAAAGAGCAGAGACAGGACAGTGAGGTGGAGTCGAATGTTGCCCAGGAGCGCAGATTCACAGGTAAACTCTGCGTTTACCATCGAACGGTTTGTCCAGCTGAATCCAGTCCTTGTGCACGAAGTTGCAGTAGTCTTTTCCGTGCCAGAACCGCGTGTTTCCAAACAGCTCCCCGACCCCCGTATGCAGACTACGCACCGAGCCGCTTCCTGAAACACACACATGAGCATCCAGTTATTCAGCTCCACAGCAACGACTGCAGGATCTTTTCCAGGAACCTCTGAAGAACCCAACAGCTTAACCTCCACTTCAACAGCAGGTGGTCCAGGCTGTGGCTCCTGGGGTCCAGATCGCAGATCACAAACAGCTGATAAAAACCTTCAGCATCTGTTTTACTGCATGACGTTTGCCGGGAGAGAAATGTGAGTGTTTAAAATAAAAGGGCCAGTGATTACAGGCTGCAGCATCTCATCAAACGGAGCCTCAGCCCTGGTTGATGGGCGCGCGCGACGCTTCGTGAAAAAGGGAAAATAAAAGGCCACAAGTTTCTACTCGTTTCCCTGTGATCAGCTCAACGTTTCCAGTGGAGCGTTCACTGGAACTCTGCTGGTCATTTCTGCTGCCGGTCGTGGTTCTACACGTCTTTCTCATCATGATTACAGACTTCTGGACGTCTCAGCCGAGTCCACACCCCAGGCACTGTCCTCTACGGCTGCACCACTGGTTCAATTAGACTTCAGTTTGCTCCATTAATCAAATAGTTTTAGCTCTGGAAGACCAAGATGACGTCTTCAAATCTCCAAACTCAAAGATGTTTTTCAGTGATGTGAAACCGTCCGCATGCGAGGAGCTGAAACCTGCAGATATTTGACCTTTTTGTTCCTAAACAACTAACAGAGGATCAAAACTGTGGCACAAAATGACACAATTTGATGAAAAAAAGCTTCAAACTCGCACACAGAGAAGCAAAGGACGTTCAATCAGGATCCAAACCACAGCAAAGCACTCTGGGAGACGGGAGGCGACGCTAGGGCCGCCACCAACTCACCAGCCTGACACTGGCCAATAGGAGCGGCCGTCCTCAGCTCCGCCAGCCTGCTGGGGATCAGATTGTGTTGGCTGGAGACGCTGCTGGACCATCCTAAACAGAGCGGCCACAAACACTGAGAGGGCGCCACAGATGGAGCTTCGTCTGCAGTTTCACCAGCGTGAACTCTGAACCGCAGCCGCCGAGGTTCAACCAATCATGATCAGGGAGGAAACCTTGGGGGCCAAAGGCCTCTAACATGGCTGCACATCCTCACCTCTAAACTCCCTACTGCAAATCATTATCATCATTACTTTACTGAACCTTCTGCTCCAATCATCTTTGCCCTTTCGACCATAAATACACGACACCATCAACAAATATAATAAACGGAGCGCTCACTGTCGTCGTTCTCCAGGTCGCTGTCGCTGTCGGCGTGGGCGAGCCCGTGTTTCTGCAGGTGCCTCCTGATGCTGAACCGGCTCCTCTTCGGCTTCCCCTGACCTTTCAGCTTGGGCTGGTCCGCCGTGTCCATCACGGTAAAGACTCCCTTCCCGTTGCTCTGGGAAGCGGCGCCGCTGCCGTTGGCCGGTCCGGCCCGGTTGAAGGAGGCAGCTTCAGCCTGAAAATACGTCCAGACAGGCGCCGTCAACCATCAGGGTCTTCAGAGACAATTCAATGTTTTTTCGAGTGTCTTCAGCCTAAGACGCAGAGTGTGTGTGTGTGTGTGTGTGTGTGTGTGTGTGTGTGAGGGACAGAGTTGCAGAGGGCAGGTACATGCTGCAAGTATCCTGTCCTCTCTACGTGTTGGACAATGATCAAGTGACACTAACAACGTCAGTTCAGTGTGTGTGTGTGTGTGTGTGTTTGTGTGTGTGTGTGTGTGCGTGTGGACCTGCTCCAAGTGCGAGAGCGTAACACTCCCAACGTCCGTCAATCGGTGCTCCCTGTCGTCCCAGCGACCGTACGCCAGGTCAATCCCACCGACGAAGGCCACCGATTGGTCGATGACAATGATCTTCTCGTGGTGCGCCCACAGGTAGACGGCGGAGGACACGTGGTCTGGGTGGCGCATCACCTTCGGAGAAGAAGCCAAACCTTCAGACAGACGCAGGCGGAGGACGGTAAGGCGGTGGAGGAGCGTCACTCACCTTGATGTTGGGGTGGAGGCGCAGCAGCGTCCTCTTGCTGTATCCGGAGTTGATGCCCAGAGCTAACTCCACCTCCTTGTACAGCATCACAAAGATCCGCACTCCTTGTTGCTGTGGCAACAACAGAAACACGACCGTCAGCGTGGCGAACATGTGACCCGAGACATCCTGTCCCAGCTCAGCTCACACGGAGATGAGAAGGACAGATCAATCTAAATCTAATCTCAAGTTTGATTGGATGGATTTGAGCTTCGTCTCCGTTCAGCGGCGACGTGTTTAGCTTAGCTTAGCATAAAGCCGCTCACCGCTTTGCGTTTCAGTATGCAGTCCAGACGCCAGCGGTTCCCCTCGACAACCGGCCTCTTCAGGAAGATCTCTGGACTCAACCTGTGGAGCAACACACAGGCGACGACACACACACACACACACACACACACACACACACACACACACAGTGTTTACTCCTCTTCATTGGCTCTCTGTTTACTGGGTTTCTGCTGATCTTCACTTTCTCTTTCCTTCACCAGTAAACCTCTCTGTTGGTTCTGCTTTCCTTCTTCCTTCTTTATTCAACTCATCTGGAAGCATGAAAACCCCCAAAAAGACTCAACAACACGCAAACTTACTCCATCTTTCTTTTTGGATACTTGAGCACAACGTAACACAAAGAGTACTTACGACTACATCAGTATAAATTAGAGTATTTTTATCTATTTACATCAGTGCAATTTCACTCAGGAGTACTTCTGTCAGTACTTCAGATACAGTAAATCACTTACAGACACACACACATTGCATGTAGCATTGAATGTGTGTGTGTGTGTGTGTGTGTGTGTGTGTGTGTGTGTGTGTACTAGTGTAACAGTATTCTGAGCCTCAGACTGTAATGGATCTGTTTGACCAGAAAACCTCCCCAAGAGGTGACCGCCAAGTGCACTCCCTGCACTCTGAGACACACACACACACAGACACACACACACACACACACACACACACACACACACACACATATCATTTCCAACCACGTGGACATTATTCTGTACACTCACCACCAGTCTGTGATGAATATTTCCTCTTTGGCTTCTTCAAGAGCATCAGCCACATCCTCCATGTATGTTTTTCCATTTACATACCTGTAAAAGACACACACACACACACACACACACACACACACACACACACACACCTTTAGACAGGGAGAATAACCCAAACAAACACTTCCCCCTCTCACTTTTCACCGTCCGTCTTCTGTGCTTTCATTCTGCTTTTTATGCTGAACCTCTCAGCTGTACACACACACATATACACACAGACACAGACAGACACACACACACACACACACACACACACACACACACACACAGTCTGTCTCACAGACAGTATAGTGTTGCCCAGCAGGGAGACAGGTGATGAGCAGGTGAGGCTCACTTTCCCTCTCTTTGTGTCGAGTTACTCCAGCGAGACACACACACAAACACACACACAAACACACACACACACACACACACACACACACACACACACACACACACACACACACACACACACACACACACTCTGCCAGCTGGACCAGGCCACGTCTAGACATTTTTACCGACATCTGGCTTCAGTGTTTGGCTCTAACTTGCGTCGAGGTGATGCTGAGGACTAACAGGTGAAGCTGTCGCAGGTGAATCTAACACTGGTGGACAGTGTCGGGTGGTTGCCGTGGTTACCATTTGGCAGGGATGTTCTCCTCCTGTCTGGCGAAGGAGCCAAAGCGGTGGTCGGTGAGGAAGGCCGAGCCGTGCTTCTGGACGAAGCCTTCGATGGACTGACCCCACCAGCGGGCGTGTCTGTAGCTGCTGCACTTCAGCACCAATGACCTGTGAGCACACACACGCACACACACACACACACACGCACGCACGCACGCACGCGCACACACACACAAACCTTTTAATTCTATCTGTGTAAATAGAGTAAAATGAACGAGTGTGAAAATGGTTTACGAGTTGTTCAATGCTCTCATTAAAAATATTTCACTATCATAAAATATAGACGTACCTGGACAGGCTGTCGATGCGGACGCCATGTTTGGTCTCCGTGTCTTTGGAGTCCATCTTGATGCTGAACTCCTTGTCGACCAGCATCACGAAGGAGATGGCGCCCGAGTCCGGCTTCATGTACAGCAGGAACGAGTCCTTCACCACCAGCCAGCTGCACCCAAACACAACGCCGTCAGCAGTTTGACATTTGAAGGCAGAGAGAACAAAACAGGCTGCGGCCAAACGATCAGACGACCAGCAGAAGGTGACATCGTGTGTCTGCTCACTGACCGTTTGGACCAGTGGTAGCACATCTTGCTGCGACCGCAGCAGTTCATCCCGGGGATCCGATGGCCGCCGGATCGCTTCTGGACCATCCCTTCTCTGAAAGACAAGAGTGATGCTGTTCCTCCAAAAAGTCCTGATCAAACTCTGTTCTGTGCGGCTCTCATGAAGGTTTGGATGTCGTAGCACATCGTTTTCTGGCTAGTTTAACTAAAATTTGAGCTCAATTCTGGTACGATTCCATATCAAGGATTTGTTTTCTTCATATAAATGCTGAATGAGGATCTTAAAAATGTAATATTCAAATCCCAAAAAGTCAAGGATGATATTTTTGACAGAGAGTTGTTCTTACAAGCCTTTTGGTCCCAGATCGTGGATGAAGGACAGCTGGCTGACATCAATGAACTCCATCTGAACAGAGAAACGAGCCTTTCAATGCAAAATCTGAAACCAACAACCTCAACCTGCCTGTTGTTGCACATTCAAATCTTTTCAAGGTCATTTCCCAGGCATTTTCCAGGTTTTAAAGGTTTTCCAAGCCGTCAAAGAACCTTTCTGACTCCTTACCGTTGCATGGTAGTTTCTGTACATCGGCATCTTCAGCAGGTTATTCAAGTAATCTTCCAGTTGTTTCTGGAAGGAACACACATCAGAGGAATATCAGCCGGCCAGAACGACAAAATATCAACGAGCGTGAAATCACGATAAGCTGATGAACCGCGAACGTACCCTACGGCTGGAAACCTGCTCCTCCCTGCCCAGCTCGTCTCCTCCTCCTCTGGGGAGGTTCGGCATCTGCCTCACCTCGCTCGTCGCCGTCTGCCTCTTCACCGTGTGGCTGCAGAGAGAAATGACAGGAGCAGCTCAGAGGGCGTCGGTTCAAATCCCACCACCGGCTGGGAACGTAAAGGTAGCTGAAGAGTGAAACTACAAGGAACTTCTAATGCAACTTTCCAGAAGGTTTCAGTGATGGAGGCAGTGAGGAACACTCCACCTGTTTACATCACCTCTGATTTAAGCACCTGACACTTTAACCCAACCTGAACTCAGCCAATCCACAGCCAGGAAAGGCAGGGAGGAGCTCACCTGCGTGACGGCAGCGGCAGCCTCATGAAGGTCTTGTACGTCCTCAGCTCTCTGTGGAGATCCATGAAGTGCTTCTCCTTCCTCTTCACCAGCCACGTGAACTCCCCGTGTTTCAGCTCGATCTTAAACACCGCCGGCATCGCCTGAGCAGCGACAGTCACACGTTAACATTCAAAGCTTCTGAACAGGTCTCCTCGTTTGGCGCTTTTAGCCGTCGACATTTCGTTGTTGAATTATTTGCTTTGAAAAAAAAAAAACATCTTAATGTCTTTTTATGTTTGACGTTCAGCACTGTGAATCGTTGCATGGCGCTGTACAAACAAATCTGGCATTAGACTAATTGCAGCCTCACAAAGCTGACAGCATGTAGATTATTTCTTGCTGAAAGACATTAAAATGAACCCATAACTTAAGTCCCAACAGCTGAAGGAGAAATCTGGTTTGGAAGCAGGAGAATCTGAGCAACCACGCCTCCGACAGTCTGAGAGGAGGCCAGCCCAGTCATTTAAAACCGGTTTGACGTTTGTGAGGATTTTAAACTGCATCGTCACAGATTTGTGAGCCACCAGACCGCACCAACAGAACAGATGTCGTCTGATGACAGCGCAGAGTGAAACGCTGGGTATGTGTGCACCTTGTTGACGCTCCTCTGCGTGGTGGTGTTGAAGCGGTCCTGGGCCGAGGTGAACCGCTCCACCTCCAGGATCTTGGCGGTGATGGGAGAGGACAGGAAGACTTTGGCCGTGGGCTCCTTGAAGCCCACCGTGTTGTAGATCACAGAGAAAGGCAGGCGCTCCGCTGCAGACGGAAACACAAACAGATCAGCTAACAGGCGTGGCGATGGCGGGCGAACACCACGAAAACAACATGTACACACCTGAGGCGCTGGCGTCGGTCGTGTCGTACTCTCCGTCTTCCAGGTCCAGCTCGCGGGTGTCCAGCTTCTCCATGATGCCGGTCATATCGCTGGCAACCAGCTGCAGGGTGCTGGAGGTCGGCTCGGACTGCCGCAGCATGGCTAGCACTCAGTCTGGAGCCCGGGGCTCACCTGGAGAGACAGGTACACAGGTGCATAAAGGTCAAACTTGAGTCACAATCTCTCATTTCCAGTGTTTATCCAGGCCTGAGCGGTGGCACAGCACAACCAAAGACCTTCCTCTTCTTCTTAAAAAGATATGTGCTCCTTCCTGATGAGGTGTCATTTCAACAAGAAAGAGCAGCTGTCCAACTCTGATCTACGTTCAGTCCTGTAACCTTTAACCCACCACCTGAACTGAGGTCTGCAGGTGAGGTGTGCAGTCAAACAGACAATCTCTACAATGAAAAGCTACCAGAGAGCTACGACTGCACCAGTGTTTCCTCCACCTGGAGGTTTGACCTGAAGCACAATTCCTCCTCTGAGTCAATGTGTAACTGCTTCTGCACTGACGAGGATGTTTCACTTGTTCATTAACTTAACTCTCTCACATCCGGCTGAAGCCCAGTCTGACTGATTGGAAACCAGTGCAGAATGAAACGAATGAAACAAAATGTTGAAGCTCTGAACTGCGGCAACACACACACCTCTCACAAAACAGAAGAATAATTCAAGCCAAGTATTTCCTGCCTCACAGCCTCCTAAAAACCTTATAAAGTCTACTGGTTTTGCAGAAAGTTCAACAGCGGTTTGACTGCGGTCTGCCTGCTTTCACTTCCACCTCTACCACCAACCACAGCGGGCAGGAAACGGTCCCGTATTCAGCAAATCAGCAGGTCTGAACCCCACGGAGGCCGCCGAGCGTCCATCAGCAGCCACCTGAGCCCCACCTGCTCTCAAACCTGCTGTGGACGACTCAAGTATGTAAAATTGGAGTTAAGAGCTGCTCCTTGTGCTAAAGATTAAACACACACATCAGAAACACAGAGACTTACAACAGTCTAATTATTAAGCTTTAATCAGAGAAAAACACAAAATGGTTGTGAAAGTTGAACAAATTATCACAAAATATTTCACTCTCCACCTCTGGGACATCAAATCTCTCCAAAAAAAATCATAAAAATCTGTCAGTGTTAGCATCTGTAGCACAGGTTGAGCCTTTGATTGTGGAAACACAAGAGTTCAGTCCTGCTTTTAATGAAGACTGTGGCCCAAAAAGACGATTAACGGGGTTTCTGGACTATTTATTTAACTGGTGAGGAGTTTTTCTTATACTCTCCTTGAGCAATCACCTCATGACTCACTGTCGGGGTCTTTACCTGCAGGCTGGGATCCACTGATCTATCATAACTGACATCAACTGACAAATGCTAATATTTCAACATGCGTACGTGCATACAGTAAATCATATGGGCCTTTTACTCCAGCGCTCCGTTCTGAGAACACCTCACACCCACAAAAAGTTACTCTGTGCAAACTAAACAAATCAGATGCAAATTTACTGAACTTAGCTGAAACACCACAACGCTGCAAACACATCTGGCTGCACAATCCAAACACACACAGTGTACATAACGCGTAGTATGCAAACTGTCCTCGGCATCGAGGTCCTGCGTGTTTCTGCCTTTTAGTACCACCGAGCTACCGACACTGTGTGTGAGAGGTGTGTCCACAGACATCAGACAAAAGCTCCTGGTGGAAGCGGTGACGCAGGGAGTTAAGAAACAACAGAGAAACAGCCGGAATAAAGGCAAAGGAGGGGAATAAAGACATAAAGGATGAGGCAAAGGAAGAGACCCGGCACTGAGCAGAAAACTGAGATAATACAGATGAAAACAGAGCAGCTGGAGGGAGGTTGTGTTTCACGCTGCAGAAAGCAGCACAGCTTCGGTTACTGTGACGCCCTCATACTCTCACGTCTTTTGTCTGCGAGGGAAAAATGTTATCAGCACTCAAAATCACACAGAAACACAAACCCGACCTTTTTCTCAACATTTGAACTGGAAAACAAGCAGAACTAAAGAGCTGGAGCTCGTGAGCTGGTCCTGGTTCAGCTAACCTACTGTCTGAAACAGCTCCTGCCCGCGCTGTGATAACCAGGATGTGCTGAGATGGTTGTTCTTCTTAAATAGGATTTATTTTTTCAGTATTTCTCAGCATCTTTTCCCTTAAAAGTCACTGCAGAATGTAGTTCAGAGCCGACAGGAAGTGACATAAACACTGATTATAAAACCTCCAGACCAAAAATAATCTCTACAGGTAATATCATTAATGTCAGGTAAGAAGTCAGACACTGTGTTGTGCTGGAATAAAAAAAATTTAAAGTAAAATCATATTAAATATTCAGGATCTGACACTGGAAATGAACTTATTCTATGAACCAGGATGTTGGTTCATGACAAATTTAACCATAACATCCATTATCTGCAGACTCTTTTTAACTGTCCTGCGGCTGTTGGCTGTCTTCTTTGCATTCTTTGCCTTCAGTGTTTTCCATCAAAGACGGTATTCTTTAGAAAAGCACTGGAAAGGTGCGCCGGGGCGTTTTAGTGCAAACAAAGTTTCTGTTATTTCAGCAAACAGCTGCCTTTTCGCTCATCCTGCAGACACGGAGCGACATGAACGTCCCACTGGGGTCACGTTTGCGTCCTCGTGCTTCATGTCAGTCCTGCATTTGCGCTCTTTGAGCTCCGTTTTGGTCTCCTCCACTCGTCTCTAAACGCTCCCCTGTGTTCACCGGCTCGTCTGTCTGCTGTTTGCTGCTCAGCAGGTCGTCGCTGTGGCTCTTTACAGCTTAACTTGATGCAAACAGCAGCTGGAAACACGAGCAACACGATGCCCTGAAACAGGCGTCCAGTCATTTGATTGATTGTTGTTGTATTTATTAATGGAGCTTTAAAGATCAATCTCCTGCTTCTGCACTTCAGTCTTTTCTGTTTAAGGACACGATGCAAATGAAATCGATGAGTCTGAAAGCAGGAGAGAAGCTCGAGCTTGAAGGTTCATTACTGACCTTCGAAATATCCAAAAATATTTTAAGATGATTAATTCTGTGTGTGTGTGTGTGTGTGTGTGTGTGTGTGTGTGTGTGTGTGTGTGCGCATTATGCCTAGCCTGGTGAGCACTCACATTAATTGGGTACAGTGTGGACCATTACCCCCCCACTGCATCACTCACCAACCAGGTGGCAGGCTGTTGAGCTCACACACACACACACACACACACACACACACACACACATACACACACACATACACACACACACACTCAAAAAAAACATGCAATCAGGTTGACTCACACAAAAATCCCTTCCTTCGTCTTTTCTTTAACTTCTGTAACTTCTCATTTTGTCACACACACACACACACACACACACACACACACACACACACACACACACACACACACACACACACACACACATTTTAGGTCACCCTCTTCCACTCCTGCAGGTCATCAGTCATCGCTGGCTGATGAAACACAGCAGAGAGATTCGGCGAAACCGTCAGGCTGTCTGCCGCCTTCTCACCTGAGCTGAGCGACAGCTGGTGGCGATGATGCACCTCTGAGACGGTTTGCAAGCACCAAAGAAGAAGAGAGCGACCAGAAAACACAGAGGAGGAGATTTTCAGGGGATTCTGACAGTTCTGTCAGCTTTTTGAGGTTGGAGATGAGCAAATCGTGCAGGAAAAGTCGAGACTTTGAGAGGTTTGCGTTTGGGTTTCTGACCCACAGCGAAACAAAACGACTGAGCTCTCTGAACTTTACAGAATGTTTTTCATATTTTCCATAAAATAAAACAGCCGACATTCATGATTATTCATTGAGAAAGACTCGCTGGTTTTCTCCATTTTGCGTTAATGAGGAGAATTCAAAATGCATTTTTCTGTCTGAACGAGGGACAGCTCTGATCATAAATGTTTGTTTGTTATGATATTGGGGTGAAGCATCATTGATTTGGCAGCACACTAAACGTTCTTTCTCTCACACACACACACACACACACACACACACACACACACACACACACACACACACACACACACACAGTCTGGAAACTGGAAACCACCAACAGGCTGTATTATACAATAGCAGGAGGAGCATAAATTTCCTCTTCTTGCACACACACACTTCAGAAAGCAGCCCTACAGTGATGGCATCCACTGACCTGAGCCCGCGGAGGCTGAGGGAAGCCCATCATCGTCATCATCATCATCATCTTCATCACCATGTCTTCACATCCCTGAACTGTCTCTCTGTGGGACACAAACTAACCCAAAGACCAAAGGAAGAGGCCACCTCTCTCCTCTTCTGCCTTTTCTCTAGTTCTCCTTTAAATCTCCTCACACTTTCTCTACAACACACACACACACACACTCACACACACATACACACACACACACACATTCACAGAGCCCTGACAGACAGTCTGGGAGGCGGAGAGCCGAGTGCAGAGGCGCCGCTGGGACAGGAGGGGAAGACTGAGGCAGGCGGGACGCGGCGGGGAGGAGGAGGACACGCGATTGGACTGAGGGGCATTCAGGAGCCCAAAGACAGCCAATGGGAGGGGAGGGGGCACTTCCTGTGTGAGGAGGCACCTGTCTGGGTTAAAGGGGCTTTGTGCCATTTCAAGAAACTTCCAACTCTTCAAGATTTTCTAAACCAATCAGCAGCTGTTTTGATAATCAATGAATGCTTGTTTTTTTCCTTTGTTACAGCTTTAAACTGTGAGCATGTGCAGCTTTTCTTCATCTGACGTGACAGTGAAGCAGAAAGTGTTTGAGCTTCCAGCTGCTCGTCAAACAAAAGAAGAAATCTGTGATTCAAGGACAACATTTTTCACTGTTTTCTTAATCTAGAGAAAATAATCAGCAGATTAATCAATAATGAGAATGACTGTTAGTTTCAGACCTGATTTATCATCACTGAGTACAGAGTTGTATCTACTGAGAGTGGATTTCGATTGGTTAGAAGTTCAACCAATCACTGAAACTCTGCGTATGACGACACGACGAGTTACAAAAGACTTTGTCAACATTTTGGGAAACACGCTGATGCACTTTCTCACGTAGAGCTTGATGAGAACATCGACACACCATGAAGCTACAGACAGCAGCCACGTAGCTTAGCTTAGCTCAAAGACTGAAAACAGAGGGAAACAGCTAGCATGGCTCCGCCTGAAGAAATCAAACCTGCTTACTAAAGCTCACTAATTAACACAATATATTTCATGTGTTTAATCAATGCAAACAAACAAACATTCAAGGAGTTTTGAGCTGAAATGATTTCTTGTCTGGGTGCAGACTTATTTCCAGCCTTTGTGCTAAGCTAAGCTAACGGGCTGCAGCTTCATATTGAGCATGCAGACGCTGGAGTAGCATCGACTCCTCTGCCAAAAACAAATAGGCATTTTTCCAAAAAGAGAAAAACTATTCAAAATTAACGACACCGCCGCTCATCAAATCATCTGCTGATTATTTTCTAGATCAACTTTTCTCTATGGAGTCTGGCATGTGTGACACAGGGAAAGTAGTTCCTGGCCTCAAACTACAAATAATTTCTTAGAACGTTTCTCTTTCATGCTCATAGTTTACTTATTTCCTCCCTTGCTTCTGCATTTCATTCCTTCAAATCAATGATAAGCATCCTCAAATTACTGAACTGTGTCCTCGCACTTCTTCATTTCCCTTCCGTCTCTTCTGCACAACCACCCAAAACTCTGAAGCTGAATTTCTGAGTATAAAATAAAACGCTTGCTGTGTTTAACATCTGCGTGCTGTACATTTTAGGTCCAAGAGGTCCATAAAAAAGCTGCAGGCCCGGTGGCACATGTAATGAAGCGATACCTTTACACTACAGACTCCATCCTAATTAGTTAATCACAGGTCACCACACTGATTGCACTGAAGTGTAATTTGGAGGCTTGAGGGAAGGATCTATTAAAGATTTTACTACCTTTAATCCTCCTGGGCTCTGGCTAAACAGCATGCTAACATGCTAACAATGACAATGCTAACATTCTGATGTTTAGAAGGCATGATGTTTATATAAGTTTAGCATGTTAGCATGCTAACATTCGCTACTCTGAAGATGGTGCTGGATGAAAAGTTACGGGGTGACCAAAGTCAGAGCTAAACAAATAAGACTTCTGGTATTGAAATGCTAATTTTTACACTTTTTTTTAAAAAATCCAGGTTGAACATAACTTTTCCCAGAGGCGCCTCATGAGCTGCAGCCTGGAGACGCCTCGCAGCACAGAAACAGACAGTTCACAAGAGCGTGTGAAATACCTTCCCGTCTCGGAAAACACTCCAGCCTCTTCTAATATGGAAGTTATAGCAGTGAGAAGAGTAGTTTTGATAGTACAGAACTTCCCTCCAAAACAGAGTTCATGTGCATGACAAAAACTGCCCAAAAGGCAAAGCACAAGTCACTGAAACGGCTAAACGCAAACATTACAAAATACACAAGATTAAGGAGGAAAGATAACACATGCTAAGAGGGAAGGTCTTAACAGAATGACTCCTCGACGGCACTCTGCTGTTTGCGGCTGTGAGTGTCATCTAAGTCATCTTAACGATTGTTCCTCAGCGCCTGTGAGGCCGGTTTGTTTATAACAGAGCAGCTGTTTTCCTCGACTTCACTGCATCCATGACACTTAACCTGAGCTACACTGTGTTTCAGGCGCAGAGGATCCCACGCTGCAAACTGAGGATCAAACCAAGGTTTTCATCCCTGCACATGAGAGCTGCTGCTGCTGCTGCTGCTGCTGCTGCTGCTGCTGCTGCTGCAGGATGGCAGGAAGCCAGCGTCAATGTGACTCAGAGAAAAACACACATGTGGAGAAGAAACGGATTCATGACCACACGGCGACTTCAGCAGCCTCTCAGAAACCCTCTGAACCTCAGCGTCCTCACCTGATGGAGGAGAAAAGTCCAAGCAACGTCTGTACTGTGGGGCTGCAGGCAGGTGACATTTAACTGAACCTGACTGCAGCACAGACAGTGTGTGCCGCTGCCACCTGGTGGTCAGCTCTGTCACACATCGCTAATCATCCTACTGGTGGAGGAAGAAGTAAATATTCCATTCGAATACAAGCAACTGGATTACAGCAAATAATTATTATCATCATTATGACACCCCCCTCGTCTGACCCTGACCCCTCCTGAAGCATCTTTGTATAAAGATTCATCTTTAAAACCTTTACAGACCATTCATTATATTGGTTTATGCCTACATGCTGCAGGTTTCTAAATGACTTTGTGTTTAAACAGATGCAACAAATGTGGGGCCGGCACAGGAACACTGTGCTCACTGGATTTACAGGCAAGAAACCGGAGGTCCAGCAGCAGGACTGAACAATTACTGGAAATATTAGCAAAACAGCAAAATGGCCAAGTGCAACATCCAAATCGCACAAGCTGCAAACTTTTGATAAAGGTGCAACGTGTCAATGAAGGAAATGAAGCATTGTGCTGCCACAAAGTGAGAAAACTCAATATTCATTCATTTATTATTAAAAGAATAACAATGTCAGAATTCTGCTTAAGATTTTTTGTTTTTTATTTGTTTTCACTGTGTGTGAAACTGAGAGGCCTCAGGAAGTGAGCTCCCCTGGCTCTGCTCACTGGATACAACACTTGAATGACTTGGACTTTGTGGAATTACCCCCATCCAATTATCAGGGGGAATGGGGCGGACAAACCAAAGGAAAAGATGCTTTAGGGGTCCAGGGAAGGATTGAAATGTTGTAAATGAAAATGTAAATATTTGCTTTTCCAAATAAAAAGAAAATATAAAAAATAAATTAAAAAATAAATAACAATGCGTTGATTAATAAAACACTGTGAAAGTATAGAGTTCACTCAGGCTCCATGGAAAAGAGGAAAAGTGAGAACACAGATGACCTTTGCTCGCAGAGGTAAAGAGATGGAAAGTATTCAAAGAAGTATCCAGACGGAGTACAGAGTACTCTCCTGGATTATAACCTTGTATTTCCAGTTCTGGGGAGTGTCAGGCTTTACTTTACAGGCCGCATCGTTTGCTTTCTGTCTTTTCGTCCAGGCCGGGGTCTTGCTCCTCTGTAGGAGGAGCGGGGGGGCTTTGAGTTGTTTCTCCCATTGTCTGAGAGCTTCCCGTCATTTTTAGCAACATGGGACAGTTTGATGAACAGACATCAGCAGCAGCATGTGACAGACAGCTTGCAACACACTTCCCCTTTGTTGCACTGTAAATGTGTGTGTGCATGCGTCAGGGCTGGTCAGGTAAACCAGACTCGCTGTTTCTGTCTCTGCGGAGGTGAAGACGCCTCCTGTTGTGCCGCACCACGGCGCCTCTTGTTTCTGTCCCATGATTCTAATCTCCGGATCCACGACAAGCATGGCTCAACTGAAGCGCTTTCACCGGCCAAACCAGTAGCACAACAGGCTGAGTGTGCTCAATTTACTGAGACATTTTAGGCATTCAGCTGACACTCCCACAACATCTCACATCACCACAGCAGGTCACTGAAACACCACAAAAACACCATCTCAGCTCACACCGAGCTTTTTGTTCCACTGACGGCTCAATCGGAATAAACCGGCACGCTCCGAAAGAAACGTTCCTGAAGCAGGTTGGAAACACCCGAGACACAGAAACTGTCTGCCATATTCACCAGATCCTCCACAAACTGACGCCTGTTCACTGAAGAGGGTCTGATCTGGTCTACTGAACGCTACTGTGACGTGTTAAAGTCACTGTTCTGCAGCCAAAGCTCATCTTCAATGTCCAACTGTCTCACTGTTTGGTCTGTTAAATATTAGAGATTTAGGACAAATGACCCACAGCAGGCTCCCTCAGTGTAGGACGGCCCCTTGCACTCATTTGTTTCACAGTGTTTCACAGTAAAGCCGTCAGTCGGCTTCCTCAGAGCTGCTTCTCGGTCGGTCGAACAGCTCCAGAAACCGCCTCCCCCGACACCTTCCCAAACAGGTCGTGATTGGTCAGCCGTGCGGAGGTGAGGAAGGACTTCTCAGGCCTGCACACCTTCATGCTAATCTGATGGCAAATTATCACACGGAAGACACGACGGCAGTCTTTCAGGTCGGACCTGAAACAGTTTCAGTCGAGTGTCGTCAGATGAACGACGTAAAGGTGACGAGAGAGAGAGAGAGAGAGAGAGAGAGAGAGGTGTGTGTCTAACATTTTGTAGGTCAAACGACTAATCAATCAATGGAGATTAATCAGCACTAACGATTAGCTGCTGTAATGAATTTTAATATCGCGATCATCATCTCACATCAAACTGGTGAATCACTGCAGTCTGTTCTCATTCGACCATTATTGCTGCTGCAGGAGCCTCTTTTGTGTCAATACGAACAATGAGGGGAAGTTAATCTAAAAACACACACACACACACGTCGTCTATCGTGTGTATTTCACGTCATTTCATTAAAACTCTTCGACAGAGCAGAGGTTTGGTGGTCGTCTCACTCTCTCCGCCTGCGTTCAGCCTTTGGGCTCTGCGATGTTTCCAGGTGATTGGGGTTACTTTAAGTGCAGCAGGTGATTTGTCTTCTCTCCTGTTAAACACCTGCAGCGTCAGTGAACCTGTTGTTTCAGTGAGAAGCACAGCAGCCGTCTGGAGCTGGAGGCAGAGCCCTGATTGTCACTTTGCATACTGTTTAATCTTCTGATTCCTGGCTGTGATGAATGTAAACAGACACGACATCCTGTCGTACTGTAAGCCGACTGTGAGCACTCTGCTTGGAACTCATTCATTCTGAAAAGCTCATGTGGCTCATGTGACCGCAGCCACTTCACATCCTGACGTGATGAAGATCAGTGAGAGGAGGTGAAAGGAGAGACGCTCTCATCCAGCGGGAAGCGTCTTCGCCGTGTTACTGGGAGCTGATTCGACTCGACAAGCTCCGCAGGGAAAATCAAACCTTTTGTTGACCTTTTGGTGACACAATCATCCCTTCAAGCCCGGAGTGGCTTTGTGTTTCTGCACCGCAGAGAGGAAGAGGCTCTGTGATTCTCCGCTCAGCAGCAGTTTAGTTCACTCAGAGGAAGTATGAAAGAAGCATCTTAGAATATTTTTAGGTCTTCCTGTCCCGCTCTGTGCCACTTTCTGCCACTCAAATGTGAGTTACTGCTTCGTTTTCAGCAACTTTAAGGGATTTTTTAAGTGAAATTCAAGATCTGAGAATTAACATGTTCCAGCTAAGACGGCGCTTGATAAATTCAGCCTCCACCAACTCGACACTTTGAGGAAAAACAGGCGACAGACAACAGCTACATCACCGCAACCACGGCAGCTCTGGTTAGCTACTGTTTGGTGGGGAAGAACTGGTCTGCACCGATCCCCCACCTGAAGCCCATCCAACACCTCTGGGATGAACTGGAACAGCGACTGGGAAGTGGATCTAATCAGCCAGCCTCAGTGCTGAACCTCACTGATGCTCTGGTGCCTAAATGGAGGCAAATCCCTGCAGCAGGTTTTAAAAGTCTGAAAGTGGTGTGTGGAGATTAATGGCCATAATCACAACTATCAAACATGGCTGCAATGTTCAGGTGTCCACATAGTTTTGTGGACTCTCGTTAATCATCTAATAATCATAATAATACTGGCAGCAGTCACATTTCATCCTCTTACTTATGTAGTTGAGCCACAGAGTGTGCAGCTGCTGCTGGCTCTTACTGTCAGTGTCTTGCTGTGTGTCACTGCTGATTAAAGGCTGGACGTCTTCCAATGCCTCTTGAGCTCTGCTTCACCCATCAGTGTGTGCGTGTGTGTGTGTGTGTGTGTGTGTATGTGTTGGGTACAAAAGCTGCAAACACACCCACAAAGTCAATTAAGCACTCCCATGCTGTAGACTGTGTTTGCTGGAAGAGCCAGTACATGAATATATAATCAAACACACACATGCACAACAACACACACACACACACACACACACACACAGTATGTTACCTGTACACAACAATATCAGAGCCAAGCCCATTAGTCATTCTCTATGGGAGTCAGCGGGTGAGTCACCTTAGTCCTGTTTAATGCATGACAAAAACATTACACACACACAAACACTGGACGAGCAGGTCCTTCTAAAACAAACACACACACGCAAGAGAAATCCAGAGAAGACAACACACATTTTCCCCTTTCTTCTTCTCTATTTCCTCAGACTTCCTGTCTGTACTTCCTGTCCATCACATACAGTAACAGACGTGTTACAACAAGCTCCTCGAGCGCCCAGACCAGCCGCGTCGTTGCTCCACACGTCTTGCAGCAGCGTTGCAGCAGAGCTCACTTTCTGCAGACCTACGTGACCATGACAGCACGGAGTCGGGACAGGGCTGCCAACAAGGAGGCGTCCATGTGTGTTCCTGCAGTAAAAGTCAGGTTCCTGCTCTCACAGAGCTCGTTCAGGGACTGACAGGCGAGCTGTTCAAGGCCTCGATGGTCCGACTCAGTCATCAATACGAAAGGACAACCACGGATAACCACAAGCAGAGGCTAAAAACCTGCTCAGACATTCAGCAGGTTGAATCAGTTCAGTGCATGTTCAGAAGCACAGCGAGAGAAACAGAGCTGACATACTTAAAACTGACGGTCAACACCTGCCAGACTCCAGAGGAGGGTCATCGAAGAGGCTGCGATCAACGCTGGCAACCCAGAATAACTCAGGAGGTCAGTGAAGGGCTGAATGTTAGCGAGCGGGACATCTTTTCCAGGTGACTCATGAGGGGACGTTCACAGTCATCTCCATAAAATCCACCACAATCAGCTCATCCTGAGTGCCTTCATCACGATCCACGATAAAATCTGGAGGAGTCAAACTACACTGACGCACTGTCACTCTTCATCTGCACACTCAGATTCTCTGAACGGGTTTTCAAACCGTCCACCATCAAACCTCAAGCAGGTATGAAGACGTCAGGCTGAAGGGGAGGAGGGCAGCGCAGACCACCTCTGCTACAGTCATTAACAATGAAAGCTCATTGATGGAGTGAAGCACTAACCTGAAAGGAAGAGTGCAGAGTTTCTATTTCAAACTCTGATTATTGTTCAGGTTGTCGTCTACATTTTCAGCCCCTCCACAGTAAAAGCCAGCAGAAATAAAGTTCCTCCCTCCATGAAGGTCTTCATGCTCAGTCGATGCTGAAACTAAAAGACGTCTTGACTCACTGCATTCAACTTTCTGTTTCTAACCCACAATGCAACGGCTGACCTCAGGTAACGCGTCACCTGCGCGCGGGGAGCTCTGACTGTGGAGCGATCAGGTGGAAGCGGACTTTAAGATAAGGAGGAAACATTTAAGGCAACTCAAGTGTGAAGGCAAACAAGAGCGCATGAACGGATGCAGGCGGGGTGACTGTCAGATAGAAACGAGCTAAATCGACCTCATCACACCGAGCCCTCGCGCTGGGTTTGATGAGGTGTCGGTGGTAGTGTTGTTATGTATGTGTGTGTGTGTGTGTGGTTATACACAGCCTGATGGACTGGCTGATTTGACGGAAGTGGTTTTGGTTGACTGCAATCTGTCGAGGAGTGAAAAAGGAAGACGCGCGCGGTGTGAGGCCGGCAGACTGCCACACGGCGCCGCAGCTCAGTACAGGTCTGACCCGTTCTGATCCGCGTCAGGAAACCTCCGTGAACCTGCCCGCGGGCCAGGGTTTGGCCCTACGGATCACCTCATCCAACACCTCCACCCAGACACATGGCTGATCTGTGGCCACCGCAGTCCGGCGCACCACAGCAGGATGCTCTGGCCGACCACCGCAGAGGATGGATGCCTTCACATGCCAAAACACACCCGCAGCAACAACCGCTGTGCCCGTCACCGCGCAGATAATTACGCGCTGACTTTACGCGCAGCGGCGATTTACTCCTAATTACGCTTTTACGCACCAGCGCTGCCGCAACACGGACAAACTTTACCAAACACTGAGCGGGTTAAAATCAACCACAGACACACACAGTCACACACACTGTCTCTCTCTCACACACACAGCGGGCAATGCGGGATTAACACACGGGACTGAAGCCTGAACGTGATTCTTACCTCCTGATGTGAAATGAAGCGAAGGCTGCTGCTGGTGTGTGTGTGTGTGTGTGTGTGTGTGTGGAGGAGCAGTGAGCCGCTGGCCAAATCCACCAGACTGGTGTCAGAGCAACAATAACTAACAACTGGACTTCCTGTGGCTTCACTTTCAAAATAAAATTTCATCTTCTCAGGTTAGAATTTCTAATTTATTCTCTCCACACTGTTTGTTGATCTTTGGCTAATAGTACATGTGGTATACATATAACTGCATATAACATGTAATTTATACTTGACTGTTAAAACAGCTGCTTGTTTGTTTTTATTTTGTGATTTTTTTTTTCTCCAGGGCCCTGTAACAGGTTTATCCAGCTAGTCTTGTCTTAAATCTGCATTAAATGTGAAGCCAAATTACTTCTCTCCTAACATTTGAAGAACTTATAGCAAACATTTTTCTAGACATGACACAGGGGACCCACACTTGCATTTTCAGTGTACTTTACTCTGAAATGACAACACTTCAAAAAAAAAATCCTGTTTTATGTTTGTGACACTGAATGTTTGTTTGAATGCATGTAAACTGTCTGTGAACTTTAATAATACAAGTCAACAGAACATGTAATGACGAAGATAAGACATTCAGATAAATTACAATTGTGGTTGAATTTCATCACATTAACGTGTTTATTTTGAAGGCAAAATCGCCTTACTTCCGGCTATACTTTTCGCTAACTTGACGCAGCTGATCATAACTAGCTTCCTCTGATAAACCACGCCTGGAAACCTAAGTTTCTTCACAGAGGAGCAGCACAGTTGACTGACAGACACCTGAAGGCTGAAGAGCAGAGCTGTAGAAGAAACACAGAAACACCACAGAGCTTCGATGGCCGACGACAGGAAGCACTGACCGACAAACCTAAAGTCCCTGCAGGAACATGACATGAATATTATAATAATTCATGGTCCCAGTTTGACAAAGGATCGTCACCAGTGTGGGCTTAATGCACACACACACACACATATAGACATGCACACGCACACAGTTAAACACACACACGCTTCTTTGTCTGCAGAGCTGCTGTCAGCTGAGCCACATAATCAATGTGTCAGGAGCTCTGTGTTTATGTGGGAGAGAGGAGAAGACACAGATACTCCAGCATCCTGCCGCTGACCTCACTGTAACATCCCTGCTAACGTGGGAGTCTTAACCGCCTCTTATGTAACACAGAGATGTTGGAAATCAGACGTGCTGCAGTGAAGTTTCACAGTGATGATCAGCGACTCTTCCAGCTCACATTTTCTGATCCTGGGCTTCAGGGGGTCACATCCTGCGCTCCCTAACCCTAACCCTAACCGAAGACGGAAAACAGATTTTTTTGTTGTAGAGTTTCAGTTTCCAAAGCGAGGGAGTTCTTTCAAGATGAATAAATGGGTTTCACAGCAGCTGCTTTGTCATGTAAGACCATGACATGAAGTGTTAGATTGCACTGCTGGATCAGAGCCGTTGTTACTGTTATTAATTACCTCATTACCCTGGCACGAAAACAAAATGGATGATTTAGTAAAATAGATTGAAATTCTACTTCTACTGTTTTGGTGCAACAGAGTATTTCTACACTCTGGTATTGCTTCTTTTACATAAGTAGAATGTCTGAGTATTCTTCTAGCTCTGCAATCAGTAAATGGTGCTCTCTTCTTCTTCTTCTTCTTCTTCTTCTTTTACGAGAGAGAGGAAAAATAAACTGAAGTTAACATCAGCGTGAGCATTTCAGGATTTGGCCTTTTAACAAATAGAATAGTCGCAGCTTTATTATGACCAAAACAGATTAAGAAGTCCAACAGCTGCAGACCTCAGGAGCTCGGTGTGTGTGTGTAAAACACTGTTAGCGGCCTGCAGACAGGTGGACAGACAGACTGACGGACAGATCTGTCTGTCTGAGCCACATCGGCAGCCAGCAGCCTGGTGTACAGCTGCCATTTTTACTGCAGAGAGGCAGTTAAAGCTCTCTGCTATCTCATATTCAAACAGTTTGAATATGAGATCCACACACACACACACACACACACACACACACACACACACACACACAGAGCACAGAGGTGTCAGAGTGGCTGGTGCCACATTAAAGGAGCACTGCGTGTAATTCTTCCTGCTCAGATGATGAAGAACACTCACAGTAACCCCGTGGTGTGTTCAAGGACCAGCTGCTCAGGCGTCTTATCTCATCTGTGCTTCGCCTCCTCAGCTCCTCATTTGCATTTTAGCTGCTCCCAGTTGAAACATCTCAACTGCAGCGACTGATAACGTGTTCACGATAAAAAAGTGTTTTTACACTTTTTTCTTTTCTAGTAACGAACTCAAGCGAGAAGAACAGTTTGCAGTGTTTTTACTTCACTTGAGAGTTTCTGTTTTACGCTTCTTTAACTTCTCCTTCACCACGTTTCAGAAGGAGATGTTGCACTTTTCATTGTGCCTTTTATCTGACAGCTATAGTTACTATTAGTGAGCCGACTTCTATGTGTTTTGCTGATACTACGTGTACTTTTACTCAAGTACAATGCCAGTGTATTGTGATATTTCTGCAATATTTCTGCATGTACTCTGAATATTTCTTCCATCACTGGTCTTTTAACAGTGCTGGAATGTAACTGAGTGCATTTACTCCAGTACTGCACTTAAATACAAATATGAGGTACTTGTACACTACACTTTATACTACTTTGTACTTCTACTCCTCTTCATCTCAGATACAAATGCTGTACTTTTACTCAAGTACATTTGTCTCACAGCTTTAGTTACTTTTAACTTTTCAGATCACAGTTTTTCCTCCCCTTCCTGCCCAGTGAAAAGCACGTATCTCCAGATGTTTGTGCTAAACTGAAGGATGAAGAGTTCCTTCATGTCTTGAGACGTGTCTTCTCCTCCTCCTTCAGCTCAATAAACTCTTTAAAAAGCCTCTCACATCAGCTGAAAATGCATCGTTTTTCTGACCTTGTCAAGCATTTTGGAGATACGAGGTTTTCACAGGACGGCCACGCTGCAGACATATGATGATCTTATAGAATCTGATGCATTGCTGTAGATTAAAGCCGCCAACAGGACATTAAGTAGTTCAATGAGCTCAAGCTGAAACATGTACAGCAGTAGATTAAAGTTTAATATTTTACTGCTGAATTTCACCTCCTGCTGGATGAAAGGCTGAAACCTCCTCCACGCTCCTCCACTCAGCTCAGTGTAAAGAGGAGCCGGCTGAAATAAGTGATGCTGCTCTTCTCATGATAAGAGAGCTATTAAAACACAAAATATGTTTCATAAATATCACCAACAAGTCCAGCGTGATGACATTTTAGAGAGAAATACACTTTTTACTCTAACATTTATTTGATGACTTAAATTGCATTTCAGATTTTTTTATTGATAAATTAAAATTATTAATATGGATTATAGAATTAAAGTTTAAGCTGCCCAGCAGAATGTAAAGTAATTAAAATCAGTCCACTTTTTTTATGAGCTGCAGCATTAAAGTGATGAGCACATGAATTCACCACTAATCTGAAAATATATATTACATGAGTCTGACACTGAAATGGGTCATTAACTGTAAGATGGATCAATACTTATGATTTCAGCAACAACAGCTCGATCAATATCCCGACATGAAGCAGAGGATCTATTCTCTAAATTATTCTGTGTCTTCTGCAATTATTTGAAATTGTCTTTTTTTTCGTAAAAGTTGAAGAATGGATAATTGTCAGGAGTTACAAGGTTTCCACATGACACCAGCGTAAGTGTGTGTGTGTGTGTGTGTGTGTGTGTGTGTGTGTGTGTGTGTGTGTCTGGGGTGGATACTAACAGTAGAAGTATTCACATCCTTCAGTCAAATGAAGGTACTGATTCTGCACTAATGGTCCGTCACGCGGCCTCCAGCCATTATTCTCTGATCGTTGTGTTTCTGTGAGGCTCGTGTTTGAGCCCATTCTGCACATTAAACTTTCATCACCTGTCAACAATAAATGCAGCTGCAGGACGTCGTGCTGCTCCCGCTGCCTTCGGCATCACAGCGAGAGGCTTTACCGCCCGCCTTCACGGGCTGAAACGGCTCCCCGGCCGGCACTTTGCTCCTGATGAACACCAAACTGATGCTCCTGGTGCAGATTAACGAGGCTCGATTGAAAGGATTAAGGCTCTTCAGCTCACATTATGAAGGTTTTAATGGTTTTGTTTTTAGGCAACAACGTGATAAAAACTCTGGAGAACGGCAGAAACTTCCAGTAAATCTCATCAGTCATCATCAGCTGATGATAGGCAGGATAATAAGAGAGACAGAGTGAGGCTGAAGGTGTTCGTCAGCACAATATTCAGCTCATTTATCTCCCCATTAAACTCCACCTGCGGAGATCTAAATCACTGTGGAGGAAGAGTTTAGTGTAGGACGCCGTGAAGATCATTAATCACTCCTGGAGCTGATAGAAAAACAGATTTCAACACAGTGCTTCATTTTCCAGAGGAGGGGGTACTCAGATCCTTTATGTAAGGAAAAATAGCAGTACCACCGTGTAGAAATACTCTGTGTTACTGGATTATAAAACTTAAATCATGTGTCTCTTTAATGTTGCAGCTGCTAGAAGTGGAGCCAGTTTCAACTACTGCTGAGCATCTTAGTCCATAATAATATCACACTGGAATTTATTTGTTGATTGGTTTGGAGTACAAGTAGAAAGTGGCATAAAATGTAAATACTCAAATTGACTGCAAGTACTTCAAAACTGTACTTAAATGCAGTACTTGCATAAATGTACTTGGTTACATCACACCATTGGTATTTTCTAGTGGTGGATGAAGTATTCAGATCCTTTCCCAGGTAGAAGTAGTAATAGAGCAGTGTAAAAATACTTCATTACAAATGCAAGTCCTGAATTTAAAATCTTACTTCAGTAGAAGTACAGTAAGTATTATCAGAAAGTAGTAGTACTGCAGAGTTGTTGTGACCTTGTGTGTAAATCTTAATCTGTAAAGTAACTCCAGCTGTCAGATAATAACTGTGAAGTGAAAAGTTTCATATTTGCCTTTGAAATGTGGTGAAGTTGAAGTATAACGTAGCAGAAAATATTCAAGTAAAGTACAAGTATCTCAAAATGACGTGTTTTCAACCTCAGTTTATGAGTGTGAGGATCTGGATGTAAAGGCCAGAGGAGCAGTTAATCAATTAAACTATTTAAACGGATCGATCAGTGACCTCTGACCTCTGTGAGTCGACCTCAACCACCAGAGGCCACAAAAAACAAGATTTTTCTGCAGATGTTAAAATACTCTTTGAGCGTTAATCTGAGCATCTAACCTGGCTGGACGAGCTCTCTCCCGTCACGTTTTGTCTCATTATTTGTTTGTTTGTTTGTTTTGTGTCCTATTTTCAAAGGAGGACAAAAGTCCTCTCTGTAAAAATGCACTTTGATACGATCAGCTCTTCTTACTCCAGGCTGCTTTTATTTTGGTAACACATTGCAGCTTGCTCTGTACATAAAAGCCTAAAATATAAATATTTTATGAGTTTATATTATATCTCATTTCTGCTCTACTGTAATGAAAATAAATTATTACTGTGTTCACGGCAATACTTTAAAGAAGTCCATCATTTCTCACTGTTCTAATCTTTAGTGGTCTGTAGGCTGTGCAATATAATAAACATCTAGTCACTTCAGCTTTTTAAACTTATCCAGTCTGAAAAGAAAAGCACATTACGCAGCAAATTACAGCAAACTGTTCCTCTGTAGTCCTGAAGCGAGAACACAGCTGCATTAATCAAACTGCAATCAATAAAGCAATAAATATCTGGAGGTTTTTCATGTGATTTACTGCTGCGACAATAACTGACAGATCTGCGTTATTATCCTGAGAAGGCTGGAATCTGTTCCAGTACACAAGTGTGTACAACAGCACGTGAAGCTCTGCAAGTAAAAATATGCAGAAAAAATGCAGAAAATGGAGTCAGAGGTCAGCTGCACAAGAATAACACACAGGTACATCACGTTAAAACAGGTTTAGCAGACTGTGTGCTCTGTGAGGAATAATGGACGTCACAATTCAGAGCAAGAAAAACAGCATTTATGATGAATGAGGCAGAATTTGTCAAGAATAAACCGTGACCTCGAGATACCGGCATTAAAAATAACTGAATGCAGGACAGTTCCTACGTTCCATATGTGTCGGCTTCCGTAGTTAATCTTATACACTTCTTGGTTTACTTTATTTTTTGTCGTGTATGCACGTCTAGGCCCACTGCAGTGCCGAAAAAAGAAGACAATCTCAACTCACAGATTGATTTCAAAAATCACAAACAGATTCAGTCGTTTTTAGAAAACTGTAACTGGGAATTTCTTCTTGTTGTTCTTCTTCTTGTTGGTGATCTGTGTTTTTCGGTAACATTCACGTCAAACTCGCGTCCGTTGTCCGCGCGTGACGGTGTTCATCTTGACCAAACTGAACATCTTTGTTGGAAGGCGACATCTCGCGAGAGCCCATGACGTCAGGGGATAATGGCTGGAGATCGCGGATATTAGAAGGTAGTTTTCTGCTTTTATTTACTTTGTGCTGGATTAAAATTGTGCATTTATAGCGACACTTCATAAGAACTGACGACGCGTTTGCGCGGCTTGTCTTTGAAATAAGCGTTTCCAACAGTTTGTGCCAACTTACGCCGACACCGCCGGTACAAACAGTCAAACCTTCGAAATAAGAGCACAATGTTTTCCGCGCTTTTTACCACTACGAAAACAGTTAGCTTTAGCTTCACACATTGTTCGCTCTGGTTAAACAACGAATGACTACAGTCGCTTCTGGGATGGCTTGCACAGTACACAACGTATTCATAAATCTATGTGAAACGACGGTCGACCGTCAGAAGTGATTTTAAGCTATCTACGACACTGCTGTTAGCATTAGCATGCCTGTTAGGCCTGCTCAGGAAGCAGGCGGGAGCTTTTATTTTCCAAAACTGCTTCTCCATCTCACCTGTCAAGGCAACTGATTCAGAGAATAAATGTGTGGATAAATGTTTATGCAGATGGTGAATGTTTCTTTAGGCTCCAGGGATTGTCCTCATACTGTCCTTTACATTCATCATCATATCTCCAACAGAGAAATCTACAGACTACAGGAAGAGTTAGAGGAGGTGAAGCAGACACACTACTGAGAGTAAGTTAGGGCTTTTATTATGAATGTTTACAGTCACAGCAGAAAAGTTTTTCTGTGCTTTGAAGCCATTTTTGATATTATTTGAGTCTAATTTAAATACTCTTTTCTTGTTTTCCAGCTCTGACATTGGATTTTCACCTGGTGAGTCATAAACACTCTGCAGGCTGTTTGTAGGTCTCATGTTGTGATAGTTGAACACGTGTTAAATACTCTAAAATAAAGTACTTCAAGACTCAAAGGAGAAGTCTGGTGATAGTCTATATATTATTACTGTCGAGTGTGGTGTATCTTATCCTCTGTCCTTTAGAGTCTCACTGTCACACTGAATGTTAATGAATCCGCCACTGAAAATAGTCCCCAGTCGAAGCACCATTTCCTCCAGTTTGAGGGCTGTTTGATAAATGCAGTGACCGGCTGTTTAAGGAAATCACCAAGCCTTGTTTTTAGAAAATGAAACAAAATATATGGGAGGTGTTTGTGTCTTCAAAAGCAACCAATGAGCCGAGAGATGAGAGCCACAGACAGGAAGTCACAGAGCACCGAGACACAAACGAACACAGTGTTGCTTTGGTTCGTTTTTGCTGACAATAAGTAAAATGTATCATGCTAACTTTATCCTCTGAGCAGTGTGTTTTTCAGTCAGGGACACATGGATTTTTGTACTGTTAACAGTTGTTAATTTTAGTTTTTGGTGTTAGAGCTGTCTTGAAATGTCTGTGAAACAGGAGCAGATGTTTAGTATTGGTCAGCACAGATATATCCAAACGGACTTAATGCATTAAAAACCATCACAGAAAACCACAAAAGTACAATTTAAGTCTTGTAGCAGCAATAGTGAAACGATTGTGTTTGCCTTTTGAAACAGTGCGAGTGTGACGGCACGTTTCTGCTTCATGAGGCTGACTGCTCACCTCCCAGAGAAGAATACTCATAAAGAGGAAAATGAGTGGCGTTATTGTTGACGGTGTCTTCTCTTGTTAACCAGCAGCACAGATGGCTCACGTCACCAGTCACGGCAGGCTGCTCTTGCAGCGCTTGCATCAGCAGCGGGAGATGGACTTTTTATGTGACATCACCATAATGGTGAGAGACGTGGAGTTCAGAGCCCACCGCAACATCCTGGCTGCGTTCAGCAAGTACTTCTCCTCCCAGGCTGAAAAGGGCCAAGAGGTCACGACCCTGGACCCCGATAAGGTCAGCCGGTACGCTCTGGAGAAGCTCCTGGAGTTTATCTACACTGGACAGATGAACCTCAGCAGGTAAACCTGACTCTGATGTGCCGTGTGATGCGTTTGTAAAGAGGATTGAGGTTCAGATAAATTATTTTTGAACCAACTGCATGAATTAATGTTGGTTTTCATGGTTTCAGTACCAGGCAAGCAGCTGTGCGTCGAGCGGCCGTGTTCCTGGGAATGTCTGAGGCCACAAAGTACATGGAGGAAATCCACCACTGGTCCGAGCCGAGCGAGACGTCCCAGTCGGAGGCAGATAAAGAAGCTGGTGTCTCTCCTTCCAGTCCGGCCTCTCCCAGCAGCCCCAGCTCGCCAGTTCCCCTGTCCATTGTCTCTGTTGGAGGGGACTGGCAGGACGAGGGGAAGGATGTCAAAGTGCAGCCCGATGAGGTCAAAGATGCAGATATGGACGAGGGAGACCGAAGTGATGCAGAGTACACCCCCACGACGCCGAAGAGCGCTGGAAGAGGACAGGGGAGGAAGAGGGGCAGAAGGCCGAAGAGCTTCAGCGGTGAGCAGGTGGAGGCGAGCAGCTCGGCCGACGCCCCTAAAACCTCAGGCTACAGGGGGAGGGGCAGGGGCAGGGGGAGAGGGACCGGAGGTTTGGAAAGTGAAGATCCGTTTTTGGAAGATTCCGACACCAGTGTGAAGGACTTCGGGGACACGTCTGCGGACTGGAGCCCCTCGCAGGACGACGACATCCCAGTGAAGAAACCTCGGCTGAGCAGCGGCGAAGGACGGAGGGGGCGAGGCCGCGGGAGGGGGAGAGGCAGGGGGCGAGGCAGGAGGAGGGCCGAGGAGGACGCAGAGGAGAGCGGCGGGGCAGCGACGGACGATGGCGAATTCGAGTTCGGGGAGCAGGATGAGTCAGAGATGACCGAGCTGTCGCTGTCGTGCACCGAGTGCAACAAACTGTTCAAAGACGTGAGCAGCCTGCACAGACACGAGAAGATCCACAAGGGACTGAAGCCGTTTGTCTGCATCTTCTGCTCCAAGACCTTCAGGCAGGCGACCCAGCTGAAAACACACCTGCGCATACACACAGGTGAGCTATGAGCGACAGTTCCTTCTACTAACCAGCTGAGTGTTTCAGCGCTGAAGGAAACAAACGTGCTCAGGCCGNGAGTGTACCTTTGTGTAAGCTGATTACACTCTGTTATGAGTTAACGTGTGAGACAAACTGATGTGATTTTAACAAACTGTTGCACCACATTTCCCTGTTTGATAACTTCCTGTTGTGTGTGTGTGTGTGTGCGTGTGCGTGTGCGCAGTCGTCCTCCTGGCTTCCAGTCATCCTGTGGCCTTTGTCCAGAGCAAACTCTCCCAGGAAAACAAAGGCGTGGTTTCCTTCCACGAAGGTGAGCCGCCCAACCCCGAACCGGCGACGCCCAACCCCAAAGCCGAGGAGCCATCCGCCGACGCCGCTATGGACGCCGACGCTGCCGCCACCACTGACGCTGCTAGCACCACCGACACCACCGCCATCATGCAGGACTTCAAGGCGGAGCCCTCTCACCCTCCTGTCAACCCCACCGACCAGGTGACCTTCGAACCTGACCAAGAGCAGACCATCAACTCAGACACCCTCCATGCTCTGGTGGAGCAGCTGCGGCCGCCGCCCTCCCCCGCCCAGAGCCTGGAGCAGATCGTCATCATCAGGACGGTGGACAACGCCGAACACAACCCCCCTCAGCAGTGAGGCGTGAGCCGTGCCGGAGCGCCCTGGTGGAACATTTTAACATACAGCCACAGTCAGCCCTCATTCAGGCTCACAGCCCAGAAACAGATTTTAACGGACCTTTGCTCACCTGCAGGTGAAAGAGGATTCTGTTCGATTATTTCAGTTTTTCTTGCCTCCTCAGACCTTACTGAAGTCCTCATCCATGGCTGCAGGCCCCTCCAGTCTGCTCAGCGTATCCTTAAACTTCACTGTTGTTCAGATGTAAACGCAGAGCAGAAGGTCCTGAGTTTAGTGTCCCACTTAGAACAGCCTGTGCTGACATGTGAAAATGTTCCACACAGTTTAGATATGTCTTCATTTAGAGCCGTGTGTCCTCTCATCCTAACGTCTCTGGATAGCAGCTTCAGCTAAATGCTAAAAATGACGTCAGATAGAAACCCTCTCTCTGCTCTCCACTAAATTCCACTACTTTACCAAAAAAAAAACGTGAGACTAACAACATTTTGTGAGACGCTGACGCGTGGCTGGAGTTCCTTTCTGCTGCAGCTCAGATTATCAGAATATATACTGGGACAGCCAGTGCAGCGCGTGCATTGTTTTAATAGGTAACGTAGAAATGTAGGAGCCTCGTTATCGTCATGAGATATGGTTTTATTTATCATAACTGTTCCACCCTTAAGTGTTTGACATGTGATGGTGGCTTCACTCGTGTAAACATAGCCCTGTTGATGCAAACCGAGGTTTTTGTTTCAGTGGAGTATGTGTAGTTGATTGGTTTTTAAAGCAGCTGCTTTAGGCTGTAGCAGAAGTGTTTGTGATTCACTTTTGAAAACTGCGTTATGGAGTATTTCTATCACCTTAAAGAAGCTGTTGTTTTGTTTTACGCTTTCTTTTTTTCTTCTTCTTCTTCTTTTGGATAAAATGTCTGCATTATCTGTACAGAAATGTGAATTACATATATGTACAAGTTCACTACTGCATAAAAGCTATACGATAGCAAAATAAAACTAAAGACAAAAAGGGACAGTCAGGTGGTTTGTCTCTGATGTCGACAAATAAATGATTATTGCTTATAGTTACTTAAGATTTCACTTTTTGTCCCGGGCTGTGTCAGTTTTCTGCTTGGATTCATCTTTCTGTTCTGCACCCTGGTCTAAAATCCCCCTTTGAATGCCAAACTAAATTTTCTTTGTTTTTTTGTGTATTTTGTCCGTCGCGACGCACCGTCCTCCGCTGCTGCCATAGCAACTCAAACTGCCGCAGGTGTCAGGATGGCTAACGAAAAAGTTTCGGAGTTTTACGCCGCTGTCTGCGCAGAACATCAAATAGAAATAAATCCAGATATTGTAGAAACGTTAGAGAAGACGACGCTGACGGAGTGAGTACCGAGTGGAACTGAAGCGGCTTCAAGTTTGACTCGTTTTAGTCACGAACTGTTCAGTTTAAGCTAGCTTTCGGAGCTAATGTTGCCTTCAAGTGCTGCCGACTCACACTGAGCTTAGCTGTGTTAGATTCAGCATCACAGCGTAGAAATACTCCATTACAAGCAAAACTCACGCACTCAACATTAAACTTAATATTTTTTTTTATTTAACAGCACTCACTTACATCGTAAAAGTTGTTGAAAGGTTAGTAAGAGTAGCCAAATATTAGCAGCAGCGGTGAAAGGTAAATAACTGCTGTAAGTCAGGCTTTTGCAGTTTCTGCACTATACTTAAGCGTTTCCCTTTCCTGCTACTTTATTTTTCTACTTCTCTACATTTCAGATTAAAATATTGAATTTTTTACTCCACTACATTTATCTACAGCCATAGTTTAAGTTACTTTTGTTTTTTGCTGATATTTTATTTACAAAACGTGTACAAGAAGAAGTAAAATATGTTGCGATTCACGAATGAATCTACTGAGAAGTTAAAACTTTAGAAAATTAAACCGCAGTTCATCAACTTTATTTTGTGCCATCTATTTGTTTTATTTCCATCCAAAATCTGCAGCAGTAGGTGTGTCTATAGCTCAGACGTCAGATTTTATGCAGTGCACCTGAAGGCAGCATGGGGTTCCATCATGAAATCCATGAAGTTTTGTTTCTGTGTGTTTTTGGAAGGAATGTCACCTTAAAACTGACAGGAAACAACCGGCTGAGAAGAATTCAGCGGCTTGATGACAAAGACGTTCTTGTTCTCTCAAAATGTCTGAGGAACAACAAGTGTGTGACAGGTGAGCAGCCAGGTTTAGGTGAACACCTGAACTCAGACATTTTTCATAATTTCAAACGTTTTCTGGTGTCAACAGGTCTTGATGTCGGGTACAACAACATAACAGATGAAGGGGTTGTACACCTCGCTGATCTCTTACAGGTAAGCAGGTATCAGGATCTAACTGTGCCGCATTTAGATAAACTGTTAGCTTACATGTGCAGTTGCTGTGATTGGTTGATTTCAAAAGACAAAGAAAAACATTTCTGGGTTTCTTTTTCATCATATTTCATCTTATCTGTGTTTTCACTGAGCAGGAGGACGGCTCAGCGCTGCTGTCTCTGGACCTGATGTTCAACAACATCCAGACAGACGGAGCCAAAGTTCTCGCCGACAGCCTGCAGGTTCATATATCTCACACACACACACACACACACACACACACACACACACACACACAGAGGCTTTGGTCTTTTCACAAGTTTACTGGCGGTAACTACTTCTTCACTTCTGCCTTCAGATTTTCAGTTTCAGAAAGTCATGTTCTCTCTCTCTCTCTTCTCTCTCTCTCTCTCTCTCTCCCTCTCTCTCTCTCCCTCTCTCTCTCTCTCTGCAGTGTAACAGCACCTTGCTCTCCCTCAGACTGTCAGGTAATAAGATCGAGAACAGAGGAGCCATGCACCTGGCCAGCATGCTGCAGGTGAACAACACGTTGAAGGAGCTGGAGCTGGCTGCCTGCGACCTGGTGAACACACACACACACTCACACACACACTCACAGCTGTCCAGCGAGACGATCAGCAGCCAGTGTCTCTGACCCCGCCTCTGTCCCTGCAGGCCACTCAGAGCGTCATAGCGTTCGCCATCATGTTGAAAAGCAACACGACTCTTCGCTCTGTCGATGTCAGCCGGCCGCTGCTCTTCAGCCACCAGGTACAGACGCACAGGTGTGTTATACTGAAGAGGTTCAGCTGACGTCAGCACACAGGTGTTTGAAACCTGAAGCTCTCCGTCTGTCCCTCAGGAGGAGTGGGCGGTGCACTTCTCTGAGATGCTGGCGGTGAACAGCAGCCTGGTGGAGCTCCACCTGGGGAAGATGGGCATGAGCGACACCGGGATGGAGAGGCTGACCGAAGGCCTGCGGCTCAACCGCAGCCTGCGCTACCTGGACCTGCGCTGGTAGGAGCAGAGACATCCTCTGCGTCCATTCCTCCCCCCGTCCACTCTCCTTCCCTCTTCCATTTTGTCTCTGCTGTCTGCAGTAACCGCGTGACTCGTGACGGCGTGCGTCACCTCGCTGAGGTGCTGAAGCAGAACCAAACGCTGGAGATCATAGATCTGTCGGCCAATCGCATTGAAGATGAAGGCGCTGAGTACCTGAGCGAGGCCGTCGCCTGGCCAGGCTGCGTCCTGAGAGAGTGAGTCCCACAAACTCAGACAAGCATCAACGCTGCAACAGCTGGCGTCCATGAAGACGTTAAAGGGACATTTTCTCAGATACGCTCTGGGTTTTGTACGCTGAGCCGCCTTTTCGGCTTCCTGACCGCTTCACCTTCATCTGGTCATTGCTTGTGAGCGTCTTCCTCCACTTTTAA
Source organism: Chaetodon trifasciatus (assembly GCA_037975065.1). Taxonomy (NCBI): domain Eukaryota; kingdom Metazoa; phylum Chordata; class Actinopteri; order Chaetodontiformes; family Chaetodontidae; genus Chaetodon; species Chaetodon trifasciatus. The sequence continues at coordinate 177,533 of JBBMOE010000016.1, forward strand.
AGTGTCTGCAGGACAAAGTGTCCAGTGGTTTACTTCTTTTAAGATATCTGAAGAGGCTAAAGTGTCTCGTATTTAACTTATTTTACACAGTTTTAGATCACTGAATTATTATCTCTATCACAAACGTCTGTGTGTCTGTGTGTCAGGCTGTCTGTCAGCAGTAACAACATCAGGACGGACGGTCTGCTGTCTTTGTCTCGGGCTTTGAAAATTAACACATCTCTGAGCCACATCTACATCTGGGGAAACCACCTGGAGGAGCCTGTCTGTCAGGTAACACGCACACACACATCCTGTTCCCTCCCTGAGCTGTGACAGACACACTCACTTCATCTTCTATGTGTGGGACTGCTCCCCCTTCAGGCCGTCAGGGAGCTGATCGCCAGCGGCCGCCTGCCTCCAGAGCAGACGGACGTCAGCCCGTATGAGGTGGACGGGCGGGTGTTTCTCGCTGAGGTCTTCCACAGTGTGAGGAGACACTATTACACAACAAACAGCTGTGGTACACACACACCACCCACCTCCAGCACCGCGACAGACCCGTTACCAGACCACGCTGCCAGCCCCGACTCCACCTCTCCACCACACGCTGAGAGCCGTCAGCGTGTTCCCCTGCAGCCCTGCTAGACGCTCCTCACATCCACCAGCGTCCCAACACGCTGAGGCCGAAAGACTTAGACTTAGAAAGAGACTTAAAGTCTGACTGGAACACAAACACAACAGAAGAACAAAATAAAACAAACGCCAAAGAAGTCATGAGTCCTGTGGTGATGAAAAAAGCCTTCAGAACAATGAACGACGGTGAGATTTTATTCATCAAAGGTGGATCCAAAACGTCTTATTTACACTGAAATCTTTAGCGTGCGTCACGTGAACTGCAAAGACTTAAGCTTGTTAAGGTAACGTGTGCATGTTGGACGTCCATTAGTGCTTCTAAATTCATGACATATTTTATAAAAGTGGGTCATAACTTTCAGTGACATCAGTTTGTTTTATCACGTGTTTAAAAAAATCTTTTTCTGTTTGAGGCTCAGAGTGCAGTTCTTTCTCTCCAGCACCTTCAGGGTTTTCAGTCACTACTCCTCAGGACGATTCTCCTCTGGGCTCTCCTGATTGGTCGCCTTAAATGACGACGCTGCGTCTTTCTTTGGTGGATCCCACTCCAGCAGGACGTTCCTCTCTCTCAGGCAGCGGCTCAGCTGCTGTCTGTCCCGAGAGCCGATCGCCCACCGCCGCGCCGCCAGGCGAGTCAGCGCGGGGAGTCGAGGCAGAGCGCCGAGCAGCGCCGGCAGCCAGGCGGAGCGCGGGGCGGAGGTCGAAGGTCGGAGGCTGAGGTCGACGTCCTCCAGCGAGCCCAGGCCTCCTGCTGCGAACAGGGCCGACCAGCCATCGTCCCCCACCGAGCCGTTGTAGGACAGGTCCAGCACCCGCAGAGAGGACAGACAGCCGCGTCCACACACTGCAGCTGCTCAGGACCAAGACGGAGGACCGATCAATGATTACTGATCAGCAGTAATAAAGCAGAATTAATCAGAGGCGGGACGGGACTCTGAGAACTGTTGTTGTGTAGAATCTGTTTTTGGGGCAAAATAACGTTTAGTGATTGAGAATTTACCAACTTTATTCTTTCTTTGTCCTTCTTTCTGCTTTTATATTTCTTTTCTTTTGTCCTGTAAAACCGAGTGTGAAAATCAGCTGATTGTCAGCTGACTCCTGAACCATGCCAAAGGCCCAATTAAGAAATAAAGTAGTTGAAATCACTGCAGTCACATCTGGAACATCTGGCCCAAACAAATGCTCCACATCTGTCATTTGTGCTGCTGAGTATGAGTGTCACTTCAAAGTCTGTATTTGAGAAACCGGCCTGAAACTGAAGCAGCTAAATGGAATTCAGCCACCAGTAATTTTACTATTTTACTATTACTGTGCTTCTTTCATAAGAAAGGCCTCTGGAAGAAGCTTTTATTTAACTTTAAATGCAACTAAATGTGTGTGTGTGTGTGTGTGTGTGTTACCGAGGTGATGCAGGTCATCTGTGGTGAGGTCACAGCTGCTGAGGCGGAGCTCCAGGATGACTGACGGCTGCAAAGCATCCAGGAGCAGCGCTGAGCGACCACCAACCACTTTACACCAGGAAACGTCCACGCTGCGCAGGTACGGCACGGCCAGAGCTGACACACACACACACACACACACACACACACACACACACACAGAAAAAATAAAATAAAACACCGTGGTATTTTCACTGAAGTAAAGTAATACTGAATACATCTACCCCCACACTTTAAGTATTCACAGTAGTAGTACCAGCTTCAGCAGACTCAGTACTGGCTGTTGCAGTATCAGTCGTAGTGTGTGCGTACCGACGGCAGCGAAGGACTCCTCGTTCAGGCTGCAGCTGTTGAGCGGCAGACGCCTCATCTGCGTCAGAGGGAGGGCGGCGACCAGCGAGCGGACCACGCCTCCTGCCTCCTTATTGGACGACACGTCGAGTTCAGTCAGCGCCGTCAGAGAGGGAAGCACCTGGACTGGAGACAACGAGTCACATGACCGCTGCAGGTACCTGCTGATGCTCACAACACACTCATTCATATCAGTTCAGTTCAGAGTTTACACACACACACACACACTCGCACACACACACACACACTCACTCAGGGCTTCCAGGTCAGCGTGTGTGAGACAGCACAGGTGAAGGTCGAGGCTCTCCAGGTGTGTGAGGTGAGCCAGGTGGAGGGTGAGGCGGTTCAGTCCTCCAGCCAGACTTTTGTTACAGGACAGGTCCAACTCTCGCACTGAGGGGAGGCGGCGGAGCGAACCACCTGCAGGACAAAGGGGGGGATTTATCAGACCATTAAGGTGAGGAGGGAGCTTTGCATCCAGAAGAGCCAGTTCAGGTGCATTTCCTCATCAGCAGGAAACAGCGTCTCTGTCTCGTATTAGCCCAAAGCAAACTGACCGAGCCTCTCACGTCAGGTGCACTGAGTCGACCTTACCGAGGGCATCGAGGCTGTCCGCCGTCAGGCCGCAGGCCTGTAATCGAAGCGTAGTGAGGGAGGCAGCGTGGGACAGAGAGGACGCCATTTCTCTGAAGCCACCTGCGTCAACTTCCTGTGTGAGCTGAGGGTTACAGGACACGTCCAGCACGCAGAGTCTGTGGAGGGTGGACACCATTCCTCCTGAGAGGGACAAGCCTTGATCAGTATAACGTGTACAGGTGCTGTGAGCGTTCTCCACTGGCATTATGGGAAATGTAGGAGATGAGTATCTGACACAGGAGACGGGAGGCTGCCTCCTCTACAAACCTCATGAAAATCAGTTCATATGAGTTAAAGTCAGTACCCAGCGCAGCAGCATCAGCCGCAGTGAGCTGGCAGGCCACAAGGTGGAGCTCCATCAGTGGCGGCTGAAGTTTACCCAGCAGGCCTTGCAAAGCGCCGCCCCCGACACCACTGTTCCAGGACAAGTCGAGGATCTCTAAGAGAGGCACGCAGCCGAGAGCTTCGCCTACACGAACACACGGATGACTGCTTATTCAGAACATGATCCATTCATTTACTGACTTTAAAACATGTTTCATGAGTTAGTCGACTGATCGTCTGGAACATGTCAGAGTGTTCAGAGTCCTCAGAACTCAGACATTCAGCGTGTTGTCACATGTTTTCTGCGTGCAGCTTTAAGCTTTTAACCAGAACAGATCATGACCCACCCAGCGCAGTGATGTCATCAGCGCTCAGCCTACAGCTGCACAGCCTCAGCGCTCTGATCCCGTCCACGTGCTGGAGGTGAGAGGTCAACGCTCTCAGACATCCGCCAATCAGCTCGTTCCAGGAGACGTCCACCTCCTCCAGCCGAGGGAGGAACTGGAGCAGCGTCGCTGAGGGCACGAGAGGAGGAAGAGAATGACCATTCAGCAGACCATGAACGTCTTTGATTCACCCTGAGAAGAACAAAGAACAAAGAGAAGAAGAAGCAAAAGTCAAAATGAGAATCTGTAGCCACCAAGCTCCAGCAGGTCCGTCGCAGTGAGATCGCAGTGAGCCACGTTCAGGCTCCGGCTGTCCGCCTTCTTCCCCAGCCTCTGCAGGAGAGCGCACACTCGACCCCAGCCGACGGCCCGCTCGCCCTCCGCTGCCTCGGCGGCACCTGAAACACAAACACCTGTCACGCACGCTCTTTGACCTTTGACCTCTGAAGCTCTTCATGTGGGAGCTTTGTCAGCTTCCTCTTTCTGGAGTGAATTTTCTCAAACATGGCGGGTGTTTAAGTCTGTTTTAAGGAGTAATGACACTCCCTCTGATGGAGGCTCATTTGGATTTTGATCTGAGACTTAAACGCGGCCGCTGTGACTGCTGGGAAACACCACCTGAGCTGCGGCCTCTCTCCTCCCGGCCCTCCGGCTCTCCGTCCTCGAGGATCCCCGTCCGGTCTGAGGTCCAGGACAGGAAACGTCCCGGCGGCTTCCTGTCCGAGACCGCGCGCTTCCTGCGGATCTGGCTCATGATGACGTCGAGAGGAGAACGCCTCTGACTGCCGCCGTCCCGCCCCCGCTGACCATCTGACCAATGAGAGGCGGAGAAAGATTTCACCATTTGAATGAACTGACACTACGAAACAAAAGGCATTATGTTATCAGTTAAATGTGCTTAACTCCTCCTTTAAAGGTTGCCTCATGGAGTCTCTTTTACAGGCTTATGAATGTTTAATTATTGGGAAAAGCTCCATTAACTGCACATGAAGTCTGATAAATGAGCCCTGACCCTGAGACCATTTGCTTCTTGGGAAGTAAGATGTTTGAGATTATTTCACCAGCATGTAAGAGAAGACTTTATTGATCCCTGGAGGAGAAATGAGGTGCGACGGCATCACAGGAAAGAGACGAGATGAAGATAAAAACAGGACAAAGCAAATAAAAACAGGAGGACTGCGCCATGAATCAGAGTTAATTAAAACTGAGGAGAGGAAACAGGAAGTCTTTCATGATAATAATCATAATGTAAAATGTAAATCCTCTCCATCATTATTAGAAATCTAATTCTAAAGGGAGTCAGCAGAAATTCAGGAACGGTTGATAATTAGGTGAATTAATTAAAATAGAGTCATTAGTTTAAGCCATTTGAGTCCCTTAATTACTAGATCCTCCGTGAATCAACCCATAAAAAAGACCTTAAATCCCGTCAACGTACACTGAAATCATTCAGAGGAAAAGCAGCAAATCAAAGGTCTGAGAAGCTGAAAGTGTTCATTTTCTGTCAGTCCACTGATTGATTACTGATTCAGCTGTAATAAAACATCATGTTTAAAAAGCTTTGGCTGTAAAAATCTTCGTTTGTAAAGTAACTAAAGCTGTCAGATAAACGTAGTGAAGTAAAAACTGGGAGTACACAGTACTTGAGTAAATGTACTTCATGCCTGATAGTCCTCGTCCAGAGGAAGTGCTGTGGAGTGAAATCTCTGCAGGATGCTTTGATTCTCACCTGCAGCCTCCATGTGGGTGAAAGAGCTGAGCTCCAACACAAACGCTGATGAGAAACAGAAAAGATTAAGAAAAACTAAAACTCGACTTTCTGTGAGTCTGTCGTTACGGCGGTGCGTTCACGGTCACTTTGTCCGGAGATCATGAGGAGATCGTAAAGATCAGGTGATCGATCACCTGCTCTGACTCTGAGGATTAACTCGATCGTGTCTGCGGCTCCAAAAATCTCTCTTCTTTAGTTTAAGACGCTCGCGCTTCGTTCGGGTCTTAGTGGGACACCGGGATGACGTCACGTCTCGTGCTCGTCAGGTGGATCATCCCGGAAACGCGACAACACCTTGAGTAAACGTCGGCGTCGCTGCGCCCGAGGAGTCATTTTCTCTGCAGGGTTTCGTTCATAAAGTGCTGCTGGAATAAGTACTAACAGTAGTACCACCGTGTACAAATACTCAGTTGCAAGTAAAAGTCCTTACTTCTCAAATTTTACTCAAAGTACAAAAAGCATCAAAACATACTTAAAATACCAAAAGTAAAAGTACACGTTATGCAGATTGTCCGTTTGAGGATGTTACTGGATCATAAATATTGAAGCATTGATGTTCATTGTATTAATTGTATGAACACGTTTTATTTATTATTTTCCATTTAGTGACAGTTTTACTGAGATTTTTCATTTCAGCTGTTAAACTCTGGATGACGGCAGGATTGATTACAGGGTTCATGTATTAGCCTTTAGCTGGGTGTACCTAATAAACTGGAAACTGAGCGTAGATATTTAATATGGGGAAATATTGAAATAATAATGTAGGAAAATAATTAGATATAGACAAAATAACATAAAATAAACTGAGGTTCAATACAACAAACTGGATTTCCACAAGTAATAATTCTTTTCTCTACTAAACCATCAGGTGTTTGATCCAGATCAGAAATCATGTAAAAAAAATGATGTTTGCCCAAAATCCAAAATAAATCTGGTCTCTCAGCACTCTGAAGCCTCTGTGGGACCAGAAAATGTCAGAAAATAGTGAAACGCTGTCATCAGTGTTTCCAGCTCAGCTGAGCAAATCGTCACATCTGAGAAGCTGGAATTAAGTAAATGTTTACTTAAAACAATCAACCAATCATCACGAAGGTTTTGTATTTCTGTCAGTCGACAGATCAGTTAACCAACCAACTCGTTTAGCTTTAAATCCTTTTCATCTTTTAAAGTTTTATCTGCAGTTGTTCGTCTCGACGATAAAAAACCTCAAAGACGAAGGCGTTTCTTTCAAACTGGTTTTATTGGATGTGAAATCTGTGGACAGCACAGATTGGTCTGCACTGATTGGGCCTCCGGTCTCTCCGACAGCGGCTGCATGTGAAGCTTCTCTGGAGGATTATGGGATGGTCTGAAGCGCCTCCTCTCCTCCCGTCCTCCTTCACCTGCAGTAAGAACTGCGCCGACCTGTCGCTGCTGAGGAAGAGGAGCAGAGGGAGGAGGCGCCTCTAAACTGCCGACATGTCCCGTTCTGTTCGCTTCCTCCCTCCATGTGAAAAAAAAAAAAAAACCTAAAAAAATCCAAGAAGAGTATGATGGTTGCGATCCCGTCCAGCTGACGGGAGCGTTGCTACGGTGACGTCCGCCTTTTTGTCCTCAATCATCGTCCACTGTGGGCGTGATAGTCACGCCCCTCCTGATCTGTCCCCATCCAATCAGACTGACAGGAAGAAGGAGAAGAGGAGCCAATTAGAAACGTGACAGAAAGTGTTGTTTGTGCTGACAACAGGTGACGAGGAAACAAACAAATCAACAAAAAATAAACAAATCAGCAGCCATTTGTAAACAAGTGCAGTAAAACAAACGGTTTCCATGACAGTGGCCTCACGGCTGTGGGTTGTGCAGTTCGGGCGGCAGACTTCGGATTCTTACCGCCAGTGTTTCTCCACGCGTCGGCTCAGAGCGATCTTCTCTCCCACCTCTGTGCACACGGGGTTGGTCAGGACGATCTTGGCCAGATCAGCCTTGACGGCGCTGACGCGGCCGCCCGTCGACAGCGAGCCGATGTTCACCATCAGCACCTCGTTCTTCGACAGCTTCTGGACCTGCAGACAGGAAGAGACAGAGGACGCCGTCGTGACACCGTTCAGGCTTCACTGCTGTTTCTGCTCCTTCCCTCCGGGTTCGGCCCAAACTCTGCTCAACATCACTGCTCTCCGACGCTTCAGAACTTCCCATGATGCATGTCTCACCTTGGCAGCCTTCTTGTCTCCCTCTGTGCGGACTCCCAGCAGCCTCCTGAGCAGGAAGTAGGAGATTTCCAGCTCGGTGAAGATCTCCGGCAGCGCTCCGACGGCACCCAGCACCTGACCGACCATACGATCCGCCCGGCACAGCGTCGGGTCGATCTTCGTGCCCACGCCTGCACGCACACAGATCCTTCATTTAGCTTTTTGCTGGTTTATGGTGAGTGTCAGAGCTCAGTCACACAGAAGGATGAATCTGGATTAAACGTGCGAGTGTGGACGTACCGATCAGGCCTCCGGGTGCAGCGTACTGCAGGTCGTTGTGCTCAGCAAACAAAGAGACGATTTTGGAGAAGATGGGTTTGCACATCAGCTTTCCCTCCTGGTCTTTGGACACGATACCTGGCCGCACCTCGATCTCCTGACCCACCTGAGGTCACACAGGGAGGAGGAGGACGAGTCAGAGGGAAACGGATTTAAGAACACAGTTTATTCTGTGACATAAACGTGTTTTGGCTTCGGCGCAGAGGACAGGTCCTTCTGAACGGAGCAGCTGTGGACGCTTTTCTGCGTTTGTTGCTTCAACGCTGCAGTTTGAACCGTGAATCTCAGTTTTGTTTGTTCAAGCAAATCTCACCTTGAGCACACCCTTCAGGATACTTCCACCTGCCACGCCTCCTTTCAAGTCGTCCACTTCGCAGCCCGGCTTGTTCACGTCAAAAGATCTGATGACTGAAGCAGAGAAGGCGTTCAGTGGGACTCGAGTTCAAATCTAGCCAAAGAGCTTTTGATGAAACAAAGCTATTAAAGGCTTCAAAGCAGAAAATCAAAAGCAAACAACAACAAAAGTGTAAGATTAACAAACGACAGCAGACGCAGAGAGCACGCAGCAGGTGAGGAGGAGGAACCTGTGCCACCTGTGTGTTTTCTTACCGATGAGTCTGGGCTCGGAGGTGAAGTCTCTGACGGGCACCGGGATCTTTTTGACGATGTACTCGCAAACCACCTCGATGTTGTACTTCAGCTGTGCTGAGATAGGAATGATGGGAGCGCCCTCTGCCACTGTGCCTGCAGGAGAAAGACGACACATCACATCAGGTCACAGTCACCAGAGATTCAGAGGAAGACCAGAGAGACGCGAAGAGTGACGAGCTTGAAGTGGAGACGCTGAAAAGGAGCCTGAACCTGCTCCTTTTTTCTGAAGAAGTGGCTCTTTAGGTGTGATGTGTTTAAAGTGGACTGATCGCTGATCACTGCGACCATTTCAGCACCTGAACTTCATGCTGACGTCATAAAAACAGTCACGCCTGCAGGCTTCAAAGAGGGCTGTGAAACGTTGTAGTTTTCTCTGTGTGACGCTTATTTGGCCATATTTTGGTGTGAGTGCTGTTTCTCTGGAAGGAGCTTCATGTGACGTTTTTCTTGCTGGAAATACTGGAGGCTCGTGTCGGCTCACCCTGTACGAAGGCGAGGATCTGCTCGTACTGCTCTTTGGCCTGGCTCTCCTTCACCAGGTCGATCTTGTTCTGCAGGATGAGGATGTGCTTCAGCTTCATGATCTCTATGGCTGCCAGGTGCTCTGACGTCTGGGGCTGAGGACACGACTCGTTACCCGCTGGAGGACAGAGGGAAGACCAACAATCAGACGCAAATAACACACAAAATGAGTCAAAGCTTGTCTTGCTGGTGGCAGTGAAGGAATCAGAGTCTTACCAATAAGCAGGAGGGCTGCATCCATGACGGCGGCTCCGTTCAACATGGTTGCCATCAAAATGTCGTGACCAGGACAGTCCACAAACGACACGTGTCTGTGAGACAGAAAAGGAAAAGAGCCACTGACGCCTCAAAGATGAAGATTTTAACAGCTGAAACTCCAAACTGAACAGGCTTCATCTGTGCTTCTGGGACACAGCCGCCGCCTCGCTTCGGTCCTACCTGACCAGTTTGAAGTTGCCCTTGGTGCCGGCGATGTCTGAGGGGAACTCATCAGGAGTGCTGCTGCCACACGACCTGTAGCACTCCGGCCTGGGACAGCTGGGGTCGTCCAGCTTATAGACCTACAGCATTTTGTAGAGGGAAAAACATGGAAATGTCACTTTGAACGCACTCCATCTTACAGGAATGATGGTTGATCGTTTTAGAGAGAAAAATCTAGAAATCTGACGTAAGTTTTGTGCGTTAATACAAAGGAATAAACACCTTACCTTAGCGTTTGCATATCCTAGCTTGATGGTGATGTTCCTCTCCAGCTCATTCTTGAACCTGACAGTGTGGACACCAGAAATGGCTTTCACCACTGTGGACTTTCCATGGGCCACATGACCGATGGTGCCTACGACACAGGAAGACAGAAGTCAAAACAGGCAGCCCTCATTTGTCAGGTCCAACCTTCAAGAGAACGCGCTGAAAGGCACAAAACCTGATCCGTTTTATCCCGGTTCCCTCACCAATATTGATGGTGGCCTGTCTGCTGATGATCTCTGGAGAGAGAGGCGTCAGGGTAGACACATCCTGCCGAGAGAACAACTCACATTAGACTCATCACACGCTGAAAAACAGCACATAATCTGACATAAATCCCTCTTTTTAGTCCTGGAGACACAAAAGTGGGCTGCCATTGTACAGACATGCAAACATTGTCCCGCACTGACTCTACAAACACATGAAGTGGACAATCAGACAGAAGCAGCCACATATGAACGTGTCATGTAAAACCCAGTCTGTTATTATATCGTACTTATTTTGGCCATTTGGTTAAGTGACATATAAATATGTGACCAAAATTATGGTTTTACTGTCTGATTAAAACGAAAACACACAAAGTAACCGAGGATCCAAATCCTGTGACAAACAATAGCACCAACCGATATCCACATATGTCGTAAACTGACTGTGCTGTTGTTGATGTTGATTGTTGCCTTGTGCCTCCATCACCGTTACGAATCCCACTGAATTTTTTCTAAATTTTACTTTGACATAGCAAATGATGCTAACATCCGTACCAAACAGGGCTCAGATGACATTACTGACGCAGAACAAAGATGACGACTCACTTATTACAGCGCTGAAAATGCTCATTGGACATTCAAACGTTAATTTCATTTTAAAATGTCGATAAAATTGAGACCAACGCTGATCTTTCTTAGAAGTGAAGCGGGTGTTTTAGCTGTCCGCCTGCTGGGCCTGTCGTCATGTGCCGGGTGGTGGCGACGCAGCACCGGCGATCGTTAACGTGAACAATTTCCACCTCATGTGTCACCGTTTTGGCGGCACGACATGCCGACAGCCACCGACATAAAATTACGAATCTATACAATCAGATAAACCGACACTTACCAAAGAAGTAAGGTCTTGTCTAGCCAAGTGAGGCTGACCAAGCGTTGTACCAGACTCGTCACCCGCCATCTTGAATGAAAAGGGAATGAAGGAGGCGGCTTGAATGAATGCCTGATCATAAAAAAAAATTAGTGTCTCTTTTCCAACAATCAGTCATTGCATCAAATGCTCTTTGTTTTTTCTGTGCCATTAGAAAATCACATAATTTTTGAATAAGACGTCTGTTACATATTTGTTTTTCGCTAACAAATTACAAAGACGTGGGTTGCAACTCGCGTGTTTCCTCCAAGTCCGAAGCAAAGGGGTCCTTTCAGAGCGGCTGATGCAATTTATTTCTTCCTGTAAAATAAATTTCATGTAATGACCACAAACTGCTTCTGTTTGTATGCAGTTGAAATCTATGTGTCATCGAAGTGGACACGGGCTTTGACTAACCTTTACCTGCTAAAAAAGTTAATAAATATATTCTTATCCATGCGGTCTTGCCCGTCGCTGTTGAATGGCGTCATCAACGGGCTTCCCTTTTTTGTCGCGCTCTTAAGTGGTTTGTAGTTCTGTGATGTGTTTTCCAAGACAAATCCTGGAATAGTGGAATAGCTGTCCCTAGGTCTGTTGTTGTGTCAGTGGCTAAAATTTATTGCATTGCCTTGTATGAGTTGTTTGTTAAATTGTTTGCTTAAGTAAAATTAGGAATACCACAGCATAGTAAGTAAAAGTACAAACATATTCAAATATACTTAAAGTACAAAAAGTAAAATGACTCATTGTGCAGAATGGCCCAATCAGAAAAATGTTTATTATATGATTGAATTATAATTAATGTACTGATGCAGTAATGTATAACTACATCACTCAAATGTTGCAGCTGGTAAGGATGGGACTTATTTTTACTACATGTATGAGAGGCAAGGTAGGTTGTGAATTTCACCAAAGGATTAATAAGCCATTATCTTATCCTATAACAATACATAATAATTTATTAGTTGATTATATTTTTGTATACTTTATTTTATATGAAATATTTTCAGTCACGTCCCCGGTTTTAACTGAATGATGATGACCTTTTTAAAATGACAAATGAACTGTGCTGCACATTTTGAGAATCGTAAAACTGAATCTCGGTTGAGAGTGATACATCTTTTCTATGTACAATCTTTGCTGCACCGCACAACGCCCTTCAGTTCCGCCCAAAAGGGAAGTGACGCCAGTGCAGAAAATGGCGTCCGCAAAGCCTGTGGACCGCTGTGGTTTGTTACCCGTTTAATTTAGAGCCGAGTGGGGGGTCTCTTCGTCTGGCAGATGGACGATAACATGGCAGTACATCGCTGCCGTCCGCTTTCTTGATTCCGGCATCGAACCCGCAACTTCATGTCCGAAGGAGCCAGAGCTGCCTGGTCGAAGAGGGGTTGTGGGGATTCGCACCGCCGAGGTGAGACGGCTGGATTTTAGCAGCTAAGCTAAAACTGTTACCCCGATCGATCAGTGTCGGATCCCCCGTATCTCCTGTCACCACTGCTGAAAATCGTGACAGTTGATTTGGCTGGTCTGGTCGCTCGCTTTAGAGTAGAATATCCGCGGTCATTGTTTTTACTTCTTACACATAACCCGGACGCTCAGCTAGCTAACACCATCGCCTTCATCTTCGGATGCCAGAGTTGTATGTGTGCACCGTTATCTGTAGCCTTAGCCTTTGTTTTTGGGCTCTAATCTTAGCATGTCAGGTCCCCGTGGCATACTTTTTGTCGCTGTTGTATTGAAAACTAAAGAAGGTAACAGAGGCTAGCTGCTCTAACCCACCGCGGCGCTGCTCGTGTCAGTGTGATGTGAAGTTAGCTAGTTAGTCAGACGGTTACCCCTTCTCTGCTAACGTTAGCTTTGCCTTTAGCGTTGCCATGCCTGCCTCCCCAACGCGTCTTCTTCTTCTCTGCTCCCTGTTTGTCATGGCTGAAATGTGACTGACACTATTAAAAAAAACCTCCATTCATAACGAGTCTCTTAGCGTAAACTACTGTTCTTCAGTGAGTGAAACTAGCTTAGCTGCTAGCCGTGAGGTGACTGAAGCACTGAGGGAGTGAAGCTTGTTGACAGGTGAGCTCGGCTGCAGAGACAGACTGACTACCTGTTGTTGTTAGCAAAGCAAACTCAGGTGAGGTCAGACCTCCTGATACGAAACCACACCGAGATTTACCTGAATGTCCAGAGTGCGTCTGCTCTTCAGCTGTGTGTAAAGGAAGTTTTAGTTCTGTTGTGACACCAAACACCTCTTTCAATTTAACATAACTCTGTGACAGTTTGATACCGAGAGGAGCTGGGGATTGAATCCCAGTCAGTTAGTTATTGTAAAAGATTTTTCACTAGAGAAACATTGTTTTAACTGATGCATCATTGTAGACAAACATCAGAGAAAACTGCCAAACAACATTTTTTTGGTTTCAGCTCATAAACTTTGTACTTTTTGTCGCTTTTCTCTGTTTGCGTACGTTGAAACTTTTACATCATTTGGATGTTGATCAGGTAGAATAACTCGACCCGAGACGATGAAGCTGCTTATCAATGAGTGAAGAAAATTAATTGGTAACAATTTGATAATCACTTCATTGTTTCAAAAGCCAAGAACCAGGTCCTCGAATGTGATGGTCTTCTTCTCATATATGACAGTCTCATCGAACAGTTTTGGACTGTTGGTTGGACAAATATGAAAACGGTGGTTAGCTGCAGCTCTTGCACGTTTAGTCTGTTTAGAAACTTTTAAAATCATAAGTTGCAGCGCCACTGAGGAACAAGGACGTCACTCTCTTGTATGTTTGGACATGCATACCCGCCTCAGTGTGTGACATGTCTGCATCACAGCTGATATTTGCACGTGTGTGCTGTGACACAGTTTGAGCCCCTGAATGTGTCGTGGGACGTTCGATGGCGGTGTTGTCCTCTCGGCTCCTCCTCCACTGACCTGTGCGGCGTTTTCTTGTCTCCTCTGTCAGAACCAGGGAAACATAAACACAGGAAATGCGAGCGGCCCCCTAGCGCTCAGCCGTCAAAGCCTGTGATTGTTCGCCCGGGCTCCAAAAGGTACCGTTTCTTTATTCTGCAGCACTGCATGTTAGACCTGAGACTACCTCTTCCTGTCACTGTTAACTCAGCATCCATCTGCCCCTTCACCCCCCTCAGCCCCCCCGCTCTGCACTCACAGGGCAGATGATGGGTTTTGCTCGTCCTTCCTGTTGGTTCTGATAACGTTGTACCAGCTGAAGGAGCCGCAGAGTTCTGGGAGCTGTCTGTTTCCAGCAGACACTTTGGGGAATAATTTTACTGCCAGTCTTTGTTTTTCTTCCTAATAAGTTTGTCCAACCTGCAGGTTTGTCTCCTGTTGCGTTCGTGTTTCTGGATTTCTCCCAGTGTTCCCAGTAATCTGCTGGTTGAGTACAATGTTATCAGCACTGACAGTGAAGCTGTAAAGATCTGGAGTAATCCTCTGACTTCATTCAGACGTCATCCAGCAGTCATTTCATCTCAGTGATGTTAATCAGCAGACTGAGCAGGCAGCCATGATGAATTTTCCTGCTTTGACACTAATTTCACTGCAGCTTTGTTTTGTATTAAAACACGAGAAATGAAGAAACTGTTGAAATACACAACAAGGCCAAAACTATGTGGACACGAACTGTTCAGCGGTGACACATGGGTGTAGTGTTCGGGTGTCCACACACTTTTGGCCGTGGTCAAAGATACTAACATGCACAGAGTCCTTGTGTGGCTCTGTCTCTGCACTTTGCTCCTGCAGACGTTCATGCTTTAATGTGGCGCTCGTGTTGGCTTTGTCGTCCAGGTGATTGACGCTCAGAAAAGGGACATTGTTAGCATCCACTGGACACAAGGGGCACTGTCCTCTGATTGGCTCGGACAACCCCCTCTGACATGCCCGTGGCCAATCAGAGGTGAGTGTGCGGTGTGTGTGTTTGTTTTCATTTGCATTCTTAATGAGCGACTGAGTGTGTGCAGATGATGTGTGTGTGTGTGTGTGTGTGTGTGTGTGTGTGTGTGTGTGTGTGTGTGTGTGTGTGTGTGTGTGTGTGTTTTGCTCTTATGTGCAGAATGGAGGTAAAATTAAATACAACTTTAGTGTGTGTGCGTGTGTGTGCGTGCGTGCGTGTGTGTGTTTTGTCATGCTGAAGACATGTATGTGATGACAAGGGAGATGCTCCTTTGAAGGGTTGCCTCTCTCTCTCTCTCTCTCTCTCTCTCTCTCTCTCTCTCCCTCTCTCTCTCTGCCTCTCTCTCTCTCTCCCCCTCTCTCTCTGCCCCCACCCCCACCCCCCCACCCTCACTGTGTTGCGGTGGAGCGTGTGTTTCCCAGCGTGTCAGCGCTCAAACACACACGTCCGGCTTGTTAGGATGCAGCAGCTGAAGTGCTGAGCCTTTAATGCTGAACGTCCTATCCAATGCCCTTCCAGTCGCAGACTTACTGTTTTCAGCACACACACACACACACACACACACACACACACACACACACACACACACACACACACAGTGTTGTGCCTGCTGAATTCCTGTTTGGAAACTTGTTAATTCTACTTTATGTCCACACTTCACTTCTCTTCAGGGTCGTGTCCTGACAGCTCTGGTCTAACACTGTGATGTTTTTTCTGCATCACCCTGCCTCCACCCTCCACCCTCCACCCGCTCCTGCGCTTTGCTCTCCTCCCTGCCTCCAGGTGTGTTATGTCGGGGGCAGATGTGGAGGTGTACCTGTCCCAGGTGCACGATGGGAGTGTGTCGTCGGGCTTCCGGGCGCTTTACGAGGAGCGCCTGCTGCTGGATGTCACACTGCTGATAGAGGAGCACCACTTCCAGGTACACAGGTGGAGCTGGTGGATGACCGTACACTGGAATGTGATTTCAGTCGGAGATCTGCTCATAAAGAAGTTTTATTTCTATGACCTGTTATTTATTCAGCCATTCAGATCACTTTTGTTTAGTGAGTTGCATAAAGCGACGACGAGCCCTGTGTGAGCCGAGGGAATGATGAGAGATAGATGAACTTCACCGGCGTGTCTGTCCTCCTGCAGGCCCACAAGGCGCTTCTGGCCACCCAGAGCGACTACTTCCGGGTCATGTTCACAGCAGACATGAGGGAGAGGGACCAGGATAAGATCCACATGAAGGGGCTGACAGCCGCTGGGTTCGGCCACATTCTCCGATTCATGTACTACGGCTCACTGGAGCTCAGCATGCCCACCGTCCAGGAGATCCTGCAGGTGACCAGTATTAACCAGTGTGTTATATTCCATGTTCTGTTGAAACATGCTCTCACACCTGCCTCCTCTCTCTCGCCATGTCCTGACAGGCGGCCATGTACGTCCAGCTGACGGAGGCGGTGGAGTTCTGCTGCTCCTTCCTGTTGGCCAAAATCTGTCTGGAGAACTGTGCCGAGGTCATGCGCCTCCTGGAGGACTTCAGCGTGGGCGTGGAGGGCGTCCAGGAGCAGCTCGACAACTTCCTCCTCGACAACTTTGTGCCCCTCATGAGCCGGCCCGACTTCCTGTCCTACCTTGGCCTGGAGCGACTGCAGGTGGGGTTGCAGCGTGTACGGCAGCGCAGCAGATCGCTGACAGAAAAGAAGAGCTGTAAACTCCGGCGGCGTCCGGCGTCGTACGTCCCCACCTCAAACGCTGCTGAAGTTTTCTAAATTCAGCCTCTGTCCCTCTTCCTTCTCTTTGTCTCTGAGCCAGGCGTACCTGAACAGCGACGCTCTGAGTCGCTTCCCGGAAATCGAGCTGTACGAAGCGGTCCAGGCGTGGCTGCGACACGACCGGCGGCGGTGGCGGCACACGGACACCATCGTGCAGTCCATCCGCTTCTGTCTCATGACTCCCGCCAACATCTTCGAGAAGGTCAGTTCTGCTTTGTGACGGATGTCCTCTTTGGACGGAGACGTCTGAGGGTAACGTTCTGCACGCTCTCTCTGTCCCCTGTCCTCCTCTTCCTCGCCACAGGTGAAGACGTCAGAGTTTTACCGTTACTCCAGACAGCTGAGGCAGGAGGTGGACCAGGCGCTCAGCTACTTCCACGATGTCAACCAGCAGCCTCTGGTGGAGACGCGCTCCAACCGTATCCGCTCCGTCCGCCCGCAGACCGCCGTCTTCAGGGGAATGATCGGTCACAGCATGGTCAACAGCAAGATCCTGCTGCTGCAGCGCCCGAAGGTGTCCGCCCGTCTCTCTACGTCAGCTGTCACGCTGCACGGCTGCGCTGCATGCTCAGCGCTTAGAAGTTAGAAGATTAGCTTCAGCTTTCATCCTGCTGAAGTGTCATTGAGCAACACACAGCTGCTTTGCCACTCACCATGAGGACACACACACACACACACACACACACACACACACACACACACACAAACGTCCGTCTGATCTCTGCACACAGCGTGAACTCGTGTTCTAATCCCTCAGGTGTGGTGGGAGCTGGAGGGACCTCAGGTGCCGCTGCGCCCGGACTGCCTGGCCATCGTTAACAACTTCGCCTTCCTGCTGGGTGGAGAGGAGCTGGGGCCCGACGGGGAGTTTCACGCCTCCTCTAAAGTCTACCGCTACGACCCCCGGCAGAACTCGTGGCTGCGCATGGCCGACATGTCTGTGCCCAGGTGAGAGGAGCCCGAAGCTCTGCGGGTTTTCTCTCTTTTTGATTGGTTGCCACGTGATTTCCAAACTCGCTTCACGTGAACGATTATTCTGTATTGATCCGTGTTCACGCTGTTTGTTGTTTGCAGGTCAGAGTTTGCTGTCGGCGTCATCGGGAAGTTTATTTACGCCGTGGCGGGCCGCACGCGAGACGAGACCTTCTATTCCACGGAGCGCTATGACATCACAGAGGACCGCTGGGAGTTCGTGGACCCGTATCCTGTAAACAAGTACGGCCACGAGGGGACGGTCCTCAACGGTAAACTGTACATCACCGGCGGCATCACCTCCTCCTCCACCTCCAAACAGGTGTGCGTGTTCGATCCAGGGCGGGAGGCGGGAGGCGGAGGAGGAGGGAGCTCGGGCGGGTCGGACGCTCACAGGACGCGCGCCGGCCGGGGCCCGCTGCTGCCCGGCACGCACGCCAGCTGCTGGGAGAACAAATCCAAAATGAACTACGCCCGCTGCTTCCACAAGATGATCTCTCACAACGGGAAGCTGTACGTGTTCGGAGGCGTGTGCGTGATCCTGCGGGCTTCCTTCGAGTCGCAGGGCTGCCCGTCCACCGAGGTGTACGACCCCGACACCGACGAGTGGACCATCCTCGCCTCCATGCCCATCGGGCGCAGCGGCCACGGGGTGGCAGTGTTGGACAGGCAGATCATGGTGCTGGGCGGCCTGTGTTACAACGGCCACTACAGTGACTCCATCCTCACCTTCGACCCCGACGAAAACAAGTGGAAGGAGGACGAGTATCCCAGGATGCCTTGCAAACTGGACGGTCTGCAGGTGTGCAGTTTGCACTTCCCAGAGTACGTGCTGGAGCACGTGAGACGCTGCAGCTGAGGTCTGCTCCACAACAAGCCTCCTTTTTATAGAAATGGGAATTCACTGTTCAAGGACCGAAGCGTCGCGCTGGGAGGTCAGGTGTTTACGGGCGGGCGACGCGACGCGAGCGGCGAGCGGGCTTTTAAACTAGAGACCAGCGCTTTCCTAAGACGAGGAAAACATGGCCGGGCCATAGATTGCTGTTCTTATCGAAGCCAGTCAAAGCGCGGCGTGGCGTGACGTCACGCCTCAACAGTCAGCTTGAACATTTTCAGAATTAGCTTTCTCAGAAAATTCAAGAAAATTACTTGTGAGGAGAAAAAAAAGTTGAATTCTGCTGGTTTATGTTTGGACTGTGGTCAGTTTGCTATTCTACTACTCACCTACTGTATTTAGGCTGTCCAGTCAGACTGACTGCAGAAACGCACTGGAAGCGTCTCAGACGGACCTGCACTGATTTTATTTCACTCACACAAACCTGAATCACAGATTTCGTGGCGTCCTTTTATGTATTTAAAGGCAAACAAACGTCCTGTCATCATTCGTCCAGCTGCTCTTTTTGACCAATAGTTTAGTGAAGACGCGACTGCAGCTGTTTCAAACAATCCAAAAATGCCCCACGAGACCTGCAACAGCGCCTCGAAGCTTACAGTTAGGTAAGTGAACAGACTGTGAACACTGTATTCTGTAGTGTAGATCGTCTCATAGCCTCCAAACAGACGCAGACCGTAGAGACCAGCGAACAGACGCCATCACGTGTCGTTACACACACGCTAACGCTTCAATCTGCTGCCAGCTGGAAACTGTCAGATTCTTCGTCCAGAAACTCAGATTTCGCTTCCAGTGCGTTCCCGCCTTTAGTCCCGATTCTGCTCTTTACTCCCAGATATCCACCATACTGTGCTCATGTTCATCAAACATCACTGCGTCTTTCTGTGCCCCCCCGTCAGAGTGTGTGTGTGTGTGTGTGTGTGTGTGTGTGTGTGTGTGTGTGTGTGTGTGTGTGTGTGTGTGTGTGTGTGTGTGTGTGTGTGTGTGTGNGTGTGTGTGTGTGTGTGTGTGTGTGTGTGTGTGTGTGTGTGTGTGTGAGAGAGAGAGAGTGAGAGTGTGAGAGAGAGAGCTGAATGCAAGATGGAGAGGAAAAACACTACATGGTACACGAGGGTTCATTCTTCATTAGCGATGATGTCATTTGATGATGGTGGCGGGGTCAAAGGTCGTTGTCTGAGTGCGTCTGCTCGCTGTGCTTCGTCTTCTCTTCGTCATTCCCTGCTCTTCATCGCTCTGCTGTGGCTCTTGGCTGTAAAAGCAGTTTAGCAGCTGTAACTCCACACGTTCATTCACTTTCTGCTCACGCAGCCGGTTCAGATGTTTGAGAGCCTTTGGGACTCGTGCAGGAACGTTTCCGTGTTTTTAGCCTAAAATTCTCTTTATTTCGTGCGAGCTTTGCTGATTCACCAAACTCTTTAACAGCCTCGTTTCGGCCTGATGAGCGCCGCCTGTTAACGAGGAGGTGATTGACAGCAGGGACATGATGGACAGCCCTGAAGTGACCACGTTAGGCTGCCTGTTCTGCTCCGAGTGTGGAAGGTTTCAGTCACAGAAATGTTACCAAAGACTGAAGAGAAACCCAGAAAATGCTGGTGAACAGAAAAGTAACTTTGCATTAAATTTGTCTCCGTTATGGATTTTATTTTCCTTCGATTCCGTCTCTTGAGTTTGGATCTTTTGGTACGAGTGCTTCTTGCTCGAGGCCCGTCGTTCAGTAACCTTTAAACTGGTCTCACGTCAGTCATGTAAAGAACCAGGTAGACTGTTTTGAAGTGAAGCTGCTGCGAGCTGCCAATGAGCAGCCAGTGTTGGGATGCTTCATGTCCACCAATGAGCAGCCAGTGTTGGGATGCTTCATGTCCACCAATGAGCAGCCCGTGTTGGGATGCTTCATGTCGTTTTGCAGTCAGCTTCGTGTCAGCTGATCGGCGGCTTCAGTGTGTCTGTCCTCATGTGTCCTGCAGAGCTTTCAGTCCTGCCGCTCCGTGTTTCTGACCTTGTCCTCTCTCGATATTTATTTTTCCTTTTTTTTCCGTGAGCCAACTGTGAAAAGGGCTAGAACACACACTGATGCAGTTCTGTATGTCAGCCGCGTATTTAGATTATTTATTTTCTCAAGTATTGCTTTCACCGAGCTATGCAGTAACAGAAGTAGGTTTATTTATTAATGCAAGACTTTGGTCGTGAGTTGTTTTCAGATTGTTCTTTGTCTTCTGTCCTCGTTTCGTCCTCGTCCGTCTGTCCCGTCCACCTCGGCAGCGCTGCACACGTGATTGGACGCTTGGAGAACGGCCTTTCTTCCAGCGTGGAGTGGCGTGATCGTCACTTTGTGCAGTCACTTCAAATCTTCAGAAAGCGTAGTCGGTACGATTTAAAGGAGGGAGCTGGTGTCGTTTTGACTTCCAGCCGTCTGAGGCCGCGGTCATATTCTGCATCCAGCTCTCCTAAACCTCAACC
The DNA here is from genome assembly GCA_037975065.1 of Chaetodon trifasciatus. NCBI lineage: Eukaryota > Metazoa > Chordata > Actinopteri > Chaetodontiformes > Chaetodontidae > Chaetodon > Chaetodon trifasciatus. Next base: position 198,587 of record JBBMOE010000016.1, read on the forward strand.
AGCTCTCAAGGTTTCCCTCACAGCCAGCTGTTACCTTTGCAGGTTTTTCTCGGCGTCTTTCGGTCCACACGCTGCCGTCTGGAGTCCTGAGCTGCAGCTGTTCAGTGATCATGTGACTCCTCTGTCGTTTGTCTTTCTGGGGAAATCCTCGCCGCTCTGTGGAGCTGGTGGACATGTCCCAGGTTAACGCCTCCTCGGCGGTGAGACGGCGTGTTTCACTGTGGACTTCATGTTTCATCTTTTGTTTTCAAAGCGGGAAAATGTTTGACAGCGAAAAATGTTTTCAAGAAATTCAGTAAATGCATCAACAAATATTTTCTCAGTGAATAAAATGTCAAAAAAGGAGAAAAATGTCTCGTTTTGTTGGATCGACAATCCAAAACTCAAATCAGATCTGTTCTTTGGTGTCAGGTGTGACAAAGAGAAGCAGCAGATCCTCAGATTTGAGGAGCTGGAAGCTGCAAACGTTCGGTGCCTTTGCTTGAAAAATGTCTAAACGATTATTAGATCATCAAAACGGATGCAGATTCGTTTTATTTCAGTCGACTAATTGATGAACTGAGGCGTCTCTGCAGCTGTGGTACGCAGCGTCACACTGTAGCCACAGTTTGTTTGACCTTTTGTCCTTCTGAGTCCCTCAAAAGCTAAATGACAGTAAATAAAAGTAAGAGACGAATAAACAATCTTTGCCTTCAAACTGTATTTCCTCAAATGTCAAACATTTCTTCTGCTGTCAATCATTATTGATCACATCATATTTTCAGATTTAAAACATTTCATGTTGTTTTCAGACTCACAACTGTCCCATGTCTCTCTGGTCACGTCTCATTTGTGACTCCACCTTCAGACTGACTGTCAGGCAGGTGCGTTTGGGAAACGGGCCTCTTTAACTCTTATGTGTCACTGTACTCTGCAGCTGATATCATCATCATCGTCATCATCATCGTCGCCTCGCTGCTCCTCCTCTCGTGTTGCTGTCAAATGAACATAAGTGTACCTGAAGAAGTGCTCCTGTCCTGGTTTGAGGCACATCAGTCATAGCGCGGCATCCTTTAGTCCACCAGTCTCCAGTCTGTCAGTAGGAAAACAGAATAGAGGATTAAAAAAAACACAGTACCTTGCTACAACGACTGTATCTGAAAAAGAAAGTAAAATCAGATTAACATATCTTATAATCTGAGTAGAAACTCTTTGGAAACGATTTGTAACTTCTTTCCAGAAATAAATGTTCATATTGGTCAACTTTCAGCCGGCTGACTGAGTGCTTTCATGTCTTTTATGTGTTTGTGTGTTTCTCGCTCTTCTTCAGCTACAGAAGTTCTTCTTGCCAATAATTGATTAGTTGATTGAAAAAGTTGTTATGTCAGTATTATTGACTCCACAGACAAATGCAGCCATGCAGAAGGGACACATCTTTGATGTAAAACAGAAAAGCAGTAAATCTTCACATTTAAGAAGCCGAAGGTCGTAAATGGTCATTTTGTTTGATAAATGGAGTAAACAATCACTCCAATCATAAATAGTTATTATTATAGATTAAGCTACCAAGCAGCATAGAAAGTATGTGAAGTTATCTCCACCTTTACCTGCTGCAACATTAAAGTGGTGAAAACATGAATGCATCACTAATTAAAATCCAGTGATGTATAATTCTGAACTGGGACACTTTGCATAATGAGTACTTTTACTATCAGTACCTGAAGTATAATTTGATGCTAATACTTACGTGTTATTGTTATCATTATATAAACATTATATATACATTTTAGTGTTCACAGAATATAAATTTATGCGTTTGTATGCCTCAGGCTTACTGAAACGCACATGCGCCCTTTGCTTTGCGTTCATCCGGCTTGCCGTAGAAAAGCGAAAGTGTTCTTGGAGGAAAATGTCATATGTCAAACTGGTAACTATTCTTAATGATTGTCACCTTAATGCCAACTTACATAGTATGTACCAGCTATAAATCGGATGTCATCTAGTGAAGCAAAGGATTATAGAGCTAAAAACTGAAATTTAACATGTTTACTGAATACTGATAATTTAGTCAACAGCTAACGTTAGCATGTTGCTAGGTGCTGTCGCTAACAGGTCAGTTAAACGGGCGAACGCTCCGTCTTCGTCTTTATTTAACAATACGCGGCGTCAAACGTGTTTGTTAGTTACTTCTTGTGGTCTACAGCGTCTGAATTAGTGCCTAAAGTATTTTAATTGACAGTACTTCCTTATTTAGCTTCAGTAGCTGGTTAGCTCTATCACCACTATCAGTTTGTGTGTTCTGCCGGTGTGCCGCCAGGTGTCGCTGTGTGCCGGAGCTCCGGCCGTGACGGGGCTGCTGTGCGGCTCTGTGCTGGCTTCCAGTGAGGGGAAGAAGAAGAACTCACAGCCGACTCTGAGCATTGATGAGGTGGGTTAATTACTGACGGGGGGCAAAATATCAAAAACATGCTCCTCTCCACCTGCCACCACCATAAAAGTTTCCCTGTGACCTTCTGCTCCGTGTTTCTGTTTGTTTGTTTACCTGTGGAGTCTGTTGACACTCCCGCGTGTTTCCCGGATATGAGTCTTATCTTATTATTGATATGATGATGGTGTAAATGGAACACAGAGTCCCCTGGTTGTTCATACACCTGCTCTCATGAGGTAAACATTACCTGTAAATATGAGTGTAAGTACGTTTTAATCAGCCAATTAAGGTGTTTACACAAACAGATAGTGAGAGCGGTATAACTTTATTAATCCAGGTGTTACAGCAGACATGTCACATAAATCAGAGAGGTCATACTACAGGGTAATATTTCATTAAAGCTCTGATCATTGAAAGTTCATGTTTTCATTATTGAATAAACGTATGAACATAAGATAAGTAATGTCAATAACATATTCAGTGAAAGAACAACTGCACACACGCGCGCACGCACCATATTCACGCACATGTATGGATGATATGTATGTGCCATTTTGTCTCCAGTCTTAAAATATGAGATAATGTTGTTTATCATATGGATCTTCATCTTTTGGCTGCAGTTATTCTGTTGTTCAGTCGTACAAACTGAGACAGACACAGTACAAAGGAACACCTTTGTTTTCCCCACAGACAGAGTAAAAGCAGCTGTGGAGCTGATTCTTTGCCTCCTTCCTCAGAGTTCATCTCTGCTCAGCTTTGACGTGCGACTTTGCTCAGATGGCCAATAGAAACAGTGTTATTGATGCAGGAGTCATCGTCGCAGCGCTGTGTCACGACACGATTCTCACCTTGTTGTTGGTTCCAGCTGCCGTCTTTGTACACCAGCCCTGAAGCTGAGCCTCGGTATGTGGAGCCGGAGGCGGGCCAGCTGGAGCAGAAGGTTGCATCGCTGAGGAAATGGGCAGATCCGTACACAAACCAGTGTCAGGTGTGTTCACATGCGATGCTTCTTGTCAAACCCCTTCAGGAAAAAAGTGACAACAAGGAAGCGAGACAGTCGTTTAGCAACGCATATCTGCATGAGGAATTGAGGTCAGAGATGCTGAGTTCCTGTTTCTGTTTCACCGCAAAACTGTACCAATATCTCAGCTCGCTCCTCACTGTGACCTGGGCCATGTCAAATTCATAGCTGAACAGTCGGTTTCCACCCTGAATCAAACATAACCCGCTGTGTCAGCGGTGAGCTGCTCAGGCAAATTAGCTCAGAAGAACCTCTGGACTGATTTTTATGTAAGACTCTGGAAAATCCAAAGGATGTAACATTATGTGCACTCCTGAGTGGCTTGCCTCTCTCCCTACAGCTCCAGCAGTTTGAAACATTAAAAACAGCTGGATGTGAGCGACTGCTCAGTTTTCAGTCCTGATGTTTTCGCTGTGACTCTCTGCCATCGATGCAGGAAATACGGTCACATGAGCTGAAAGCAGAGGAGCTGCTCAGCACAGCTTATGCACATTCATCATTTTCATTTCCACAGAGACGCACGCAAGCCATAAGTTAAACAGTTGTGAAACAAGTGTTCACTGGTCTGTTTCTGTATTCTGGAGCTTTGAGCTGAAGCGACAAATGATAAAGTCATGTTTACGTAAATTAACTCAAACTTAATTTGTCCTTCTTTGCAGCAAACGTGCCAGGCAGCAATGGAGAAAGTTGAGGTCAGTGACTTGTAAAGATTCTGTTATCAAGGCTGAAAAAGAAGGTTACTTAAGGCCGTTTGCTTGCTCAGCTCGATGACTGAAGTCTTCACTCTGACAGACACCACGTGTCCAAACCTCCTGACAAAGCTCTGGGACTCTCCCTTTACTGACAAGCTGAGGATTGGCTTGTTTGTTGTCACGCTCTGTTTCCTGCATTTCTCATAGTTTCCTGCATTTCTCATAAGCAGTGAATGTGCTCACTGTTAATGGCTTCAAGAGTTCAATCAGTCATTTTTTCGTCATCTGGGTACCAAATGTGTTCAAATATACATTGAAGAGTATCAGGGAGTAGCTTGAATCAGTCACTTCTTCAATTCGTCAGTGATGTTCGGAGGTTTATTCAGTCTGCTGTAACTCTTGACTGTAAACTGAGGAAAGATGGAGCGTAAAATCTTAAATCTGAGCCTCACAGCGCCGTAAACATGTCGAACCAACGATCCTTTGTGAGAAAAATGTTTAAAAAAAATGTTTCATGGCACATTTTGGTTGAGATGAAAGCTGTTTTCTGATGAAAGCGACCTGCTCGTCTGTCTCTCTCTGTGTCTCGTGATCGTCTTTGGACCGCAGCAAATCTACGAGACGGTGGAGCCCACGGTCAGCTCGTCCATCACGACGGTCACAGGTGAGGAAACGTCGTGTTTTAGCTGATCAGAGACGCAAACCTGTGATCAGTTTTAGAGTTTAAAGCAATGAAGGTTGTTCTTTCTTATCAGCGGTACAAGACGCATAAGACGATTCTCCAACACTTACACTTACAGTCATGATGACTTACCCACAATGCAACGTGACTGTCTGCAGTTCAGTCAGAGATTCAGGTGTGTTTTGCTAGCTAATGTAGCCTTTAGCCTTTAGCCTGTGGCCTGCAGCAGAGTTGAGGAGTGGCTGCAGACGTCTGGTCGGCTCACTTCTTTCTGACTCCACACCAACAGGTTTGTTTCAGTTTCAAACGTAGATTTCAGCTTATTTTATCAGTTTATCAGACGTCCTCTGAGACACTAAAGGCCTCGTACCACTTTTAAAGCACGCGCTGCAGTTCTGGAAATGGACAGGTGGCTCCACTGCTGTTTTCAGGTATTTCACAGTCTGTCATCACTCAGCCTCTCCTCCTCCTTCCTTCCTGCCTGTCTTTATCTTACAGACGTGTACCAGTTCCTCAGTGACCCCCCTCCTGACCTCTACCCCAGTGTGGCGGTGGTGGGCTTTACTGGCTTCCTGGGACTTTATTTGGCCAAAGGTAACCCGTGCTGACCTGCGTCCCCTCACAGACGAGTCCGGTCAGAGCAGGCTGTCGGCTGATAGCTGGACAGCTCACAGCAGCAGAGAGGAGATGTTTACAGGAAGAGTCTGTTCAGCAGCCTGTTCAAGTTAAAATAAGAAGGTTATTTCAGTTCAGGCCACTTTTTTTAAGTCTGTGTCCTGTTGTCTGTTTTCTTCAGACAGTCTCAGGAGGCTTTAAAAACAGGCTCCAGTCTCCAGTGACCAGTTTGTCTCGGTCTGCCTGCTCTGCTGCTGGCTGAGTTTAGTTTAGTTAAACACAACGGAGACGTAAACAGAACTTTCCAGCCGTCTCATTAACGAGGACGGAGGGCTGGCGTGTGTCTGCGGCGTCTCTCAGCTGGACAGAGCAGCCACAAACATCTGGCTCCTCTTCAGCTCAGAGGTCACAGTTTTTATCAGCTTCAGCTCCGATCAGCAGTGATGGAAACGCGAGGCCTGGGTGGGCGCGCTGGTTTCACCCCTTTTCCAGCGCACTGACAATGACGCGCGTTGAAGTGCAAATATTTCCTGATATCAGACAGAATAGTCAGCTTGTTACTCTTTTTCCATCCCGTCATCATCAGCGCACAAACCACATAAAAAGGAGCCATCATAATATTGTCACTGGCCTCCATGTTTCCTCCTGTTCCCTGAACGTGACACACCTGCAGTGGTCTGTTTTCAGCAGGTTCACCCTCATGCAAACCTGCATGTAGGCACTAAAGTTGGTGTATTGATCTGTAACAGACTGACGGTTGAACGTTGGTGCTCGATGGCGTCTCTGTAAAGCAGAGGTCCATCTTAGCTGTGAGGAGGTGCAGGGGAGTGGAAGGGGAGGTGAAGCAGCGACGCAGCGTGAGGTGGAGGAGACAGGTGCATGTGTGAGTGCTGCACCTGATGAGGTGTCACCATGATCAATCATGGAATCATTCAGATCTGAGTAAAGGTGGTGATGATTGGGGCAGAAGGTGACCTCCGTCCTCATTGGCTGTTGAAAACCTCCCTCTGTGTTTCAGGCTCCAGAGTGAAGCGGCTGGTGTTTCCCGTCGGCCTCATGGCTCTGAGCGCCTCCATGTTTTACCCTCAGCAGGCGGCGGCGTTACTCAAGGTGTGTGTGTGTCTGTGTGTGTTGTTGTGTTGTGTGTTATCACGTGTGCATGGATCTGTCTGATCCACCTGAGGGGCCAAACGTTAATGTCAGATATATATTTAATTCACTGTATTTAAATCTGTCCAGGTTACGAGGTTTCGCTGTAAAAACAAAAGCTCACAGTACACTGGAGCTCTGAAGCTCCTGACTGTCTGATTCCTGGAGAGCAAACACGTCAGCAAAAAGATTCCACCTCTGAATCTCTCCGTTTAATGTTGCTCACAGCTGAAACGCTCTCAGGAAGCAGCTGTGGGAGCAGGAACGGCGATAAACACCAACTTTATGAGACCTTTTATTTTTAGGGACACGCTATTCGTATTTTTATGGGCACCAGAGAGCCATAAAGTTAATTCTAGGAGAGTTTTTAAACAGGAAAGAGGAAAAACACACCGTCACCCTGTAAAGGTCTGTGCAGCGCTGACGGGCGTCACGTACATTCAGGCAGGTCTCACGCTTCATCTGAGTCGTATCAGCGTGTTTGATCTGCTTCCTCTGAGGAACGGGTTGTGCTTCCCGACAGGAAGTCCAGGCTGCGAACAGACTTTATAATTCAGTTCATTTACTGTATTTCCACCCAGAGAGCCGACACACAAACACAGAAAGGACAGGCGGACGGAAAAATAGAGACACGCCCTGATTGGATCACCCTTCAGCTCGCGGCGCATGCAGAGATGAAGCAGACAAGCAGGGCAGGGTGCAGAGAGGGAAGCGCATGAGCCGGCCAGATAAAGTCCATCGTCAGAAGGTTTCAGTGACAGCTGAGCTGAGGGAGGTGGAAGAGATGACTGTCAGAGTTTAACATGGCTGGAAACCATGTTTTCAGCAAGACAGTCCAAACAAACCAAAGACACAAACACACGATTCACAGAGAAACAATTAAAAATACAAGGTTTGAGAAAATAAACCTCGTTCTTTCCTCGTGTTCTGCATCAGAATCGGTTTCGTCGGCGAGTTTGTGAACACGTGCTGATGTGTCTTGTGTTCCCGCCAGGTGAGCCGGGACTCGGCGTACACCTGGACCCAGCAGGGCCGCGGCGCCCTGGAGGCTCTGTGGAAAGATCCTCCGTTTGGCAAGAAGAAGGTGAGTGTCGAGCCGTTTCCTCTGAACGTCCCTCTGTGTGTCCTCGCTCATGGTTGACTGTCATGGCTGTTCTGACTTTTGTGTTGGAGAAGAAAGAGCGAGCGGAGAGCAACGACACGACGAGCTGAGACGGCAGGAAGACACACCTGTCCATCCTGAGAGACCTGCCAGTCACACACACACCTGTACGCTCCTGCAGCTCCTGACACCTCCTCCGTCTCCTCCTGATCACCGCCTGTCCCAGGAGCAGCTTCACGCACTGTTCTGGTCTCTTCACATCCTTCCACATTCCAGTGGTCCAGATAAGTTTGTGAGTGTGCGTCTCGGAGCGGCCGGCGGCGCTCCTCCTCTCTCTAATCACTCCTGCTTTCTCCTTCGATGACCTCAGCTCTTCCACTCTCTGTTTTGTGAAACAAAGCAGGTCACGGTGTCGACTTTCTGAGCTCTCAGCGAGCTGAAAAACATCCTTAATGTCTGCCACCGGCACCTCCTCGCTCTCTGCTGCACAACACAACTTCACGGACGGCACAAGACACTGAATCAGCACCTGTTTCCATAATCAACCACTCGTCAAGTCATTTGATGGCTGCAGCTTCTTCTTGATACCTCTCTCACATTTGCACAGGGGATAGAAAGTTAGTGCCAGCTGCAGGTTAGCTTAGCTTAGCATAAAGACTGGAAACAGGTGGAAACAGCTAGCCTGCCTGTGTCCAGAGGTAACATGATCCACCTGCAGCCCCTCTGAGGCTCATGAAGTCTAACACATATTGTTGTGGTTTTACAGCAGACCAGTTCTTGACTGGGACCAGTAATTTCCTGTAGTCTCGGCTGGTTGCCGGGTAACCTGGTGGTGACGACAACGTCTTCATCGATGAGCTTCAGAGGTGCTGGTGGTGGATCTGGACAGAGCAGGGCTAGCTGTTTCCCCCTGTTTCCAGTCTTTATGCTAAGCTAAGCTAACTGCATGAGAGCGCCTCGCTCTGTTTCCCCAGATGTCAAACTTTTCCTTTTAGCCTTTTCTCTGCGTTCTGAACTGTTTTTTTTTTATCAGCCTCTTTACAACACGGCCCTGTCGCAGGTTCGTCAGGATGGAGTCAGGAGGAGCTCACGGTGGCGTCTCATGAAAACCGTCTTTGCAACTTTCTGACATCTGAAGGACGTTCACTCAGCGCGTCCACACACTCGTTCACGTCGACATATTTATTTCCCCTCATGTTGTATCCACATCGCAGTTTGATGCTAATGATGCCTCTGTGCTACAGTAAAGGGCCACACAGTGTGTGTAGACCAGCTGGAGTTACTGTTAATGAACTGAAGGAGAGTGTGTTTGCTGTCCTCGTCTAACAATGAACTGTAGATACTGTGTGAAGTTTTATCTTGATGTAATTAAATCTGGAATCTGACTGAGGTGACGCCTTTCTTCATCACTTATTTAACCAAACACACACATTTATTTTTGAGTTCAGCCAAGTCTCAGTTTTACCTGCTTTCTAGTAACACCTTTGATTGTTTTAATGAGGTTTCCTGAATAAATGAAGCTGAACGAACTAAACTTCAATGGCAGTTTTGAGATGTTCACTCGTCTAATGAGCAGAGAACTTAGATTAAATAAGATAATAAGATAATTTTCCACAGTGACATCACTTTATGTCTTTGTCTCTTAATGAACAAACTGAATGACAGAGAGAGGAACATGCGCAGTCCTGAAGAAAACTGAATTTCTGATGAGGTTTGATGAGAATTCACTGAGCTAATTACATCATATGGACATAATCTGCCACTCAGGAGATTATCTGTGTTTTTTAAACCCTGGGAAATAAAAATCTCTTATTTGTCTTCATTTCCTGTCACTTCTCTGTAAACTCGGTGCTTTTGTCTCGTTCAGGAGCTGTTTGTCTTTGAGTCGAGGCAGCAGGAGAACGTGTGGACCGCAGAGGTCACGTCCTGCTGTGGTTGAGAAAAGCTCTGCAGCGTCAAACCACAGAAAGTTCACTGTTGAACGTGTCACATGAGCTGACCTGGAATCAGATGGAAATGCTGCTTTAGCTACGCTGAATCTCTCTTCTCTGTCTGGTTTGATTTATCTCCAGGCTGATGTCATGTTTCCTCAGACAGGACGGAGGATGTGATGTAGCGCTCCTCTGCTGTTTGATAAGGTTTATGTGGGATCAGTGTCCTCCGTGGAAAAACTCCTGAACACGTTAATCCAGAATGATGCTGATTAGAGGCTTTTGCCGGCGATAAACAAGTTTTTGTACATCGTTTTTAAAGCAGCGTGAGACGAGCCAGATCAGCTGTTTTCTGACTGAAGGAGGGTGTGGTGTATATCAAAGGGAGCAGGCTGAAGCATGACAGCATCATTAAAGAGGAACAAAGTGTTCCTGTTTGAAAGAAGCTCCTCAAATCTTCTGAAACGCTTCAGTCAAATAGTGTGCCTGACTGAACAGCCTGACTGACTGCAGACCAGGGCCTTTCAGAGTCCAACACATGGGATCTTATTTCTTGCATCCTGTCTTCAAACAGGACTGACGGGCCTGTGTGTTCGATGCCTCTCCAGACTGGCTGCACACTGCGGGAGCTTGTTTTTAGGACTGTGGATTTGTCTCCATCTGAGGAGGATCAGGCGATAATCCCTCCAGTGGACAGGCTGTTTGCTCATGTCCCTGCTGTTCTAAGAGTCTGCAGCCATGCCAGCTGCTGTGTGGCTGTGGTGTAATCTTTAGCATGTTAGCAATGTTTGTTAGCACTAAAGTGCAGCTGAGGCTGATGGGACTGTCATCACTTTTACAGACATTTGGGGTCACCAGCATCATTAGGATTCATCCTCTGGAGACCATGAATGTTTGTCCATCGTGCAGCTGTTGACATGTTTCAGTCTTTGAGCGCTGATGGCGTCCAGACTGGAGCTCCAGCTCGTCACGTCCTCTGAAGGACACGAGGTTTTAGTAAACATGCCAGGAAACGAAACTGCTGAGTCAGTGGAGAATGATGACATGACATTTTTAGACTTAGGAGTGTGGAAATGTGTTATTTTACACGTATGGTGGCCGTTGAGGGACACGCCAGCCTGAGCTCTCTGGACTTCTTCGACTCATCTGTCCTTTTAGATCATAGAAACTCATACTTTCATTACTTCAGTATGTAAATTTAGCAAATTTATATTCAGTTTATATTTACTTCATCATATATTTCAAGTATTTTGGGCCCACAAATGTCCCTCAGAGTGAATAAAGGTTAACGTTGACTCAGCTAGAATTAGCATGCTAATGTAACGTCAACATGTCTGTACTGTAGTTAGCAAGTGAACGTACAAGTTTACTGTTTAAACATGAGCTAACGGTGCTACATTTAGCTAGCTAGCACAGCGATGTTAGCCTTTTGTTTCATGTCGAAGTTTAGTATGTAGCTTTAGCTTGTTAGCATGTTAGAATGTGGTGACACACAATATAATAGCTAGAATAGCTAAAAAAATGAACTCCTGTCGCTCCTTTTGAAGCAGAGTTTTGAACAATATGTCAGTGAAAACAATGTCGATTTGTTGAATTCAGTTTGCTTCCCATCATGATGCTGCTCAGTTATTTAGTCGTTTGAGGACACAAATCATTGATTTGAGGGAAAAAAAAAAAACAAAATTAGTGCAGACAGGTTATCAAAATTGACCCCTGCTGCTCACCTGGCTTTATGGGATCACACTAGTGTTTTATGACCTCACCTAGTGAATGTTTAACCTGAGTTCAACATAAACAGGATCCAAACTGGACCAAAGGTCAGAGATGGGAGTCTGCAGACTGCTCTGGATCATTAATGTGATCAGCATATAACGCTCTTTAACCTTCTAACCAGAACTGAGACGAAGCATCCGCTCAGCACACGAACATCTGTCAATGATCACTGTAGCAGATTTATCAGACGACGCCTTTAAGGCCCACAGGAGGAAAGATCAGGATGAAGCACGACTGAAGAAGAATGAGGTCACAGCATAAAAACAAGACAAGTCGAGTTTATTGTGTTGTAACTCAGAGTCCAAAAGGGCTTCGGACAGATAATAAAAGACATGAGAGTCTTGAACCTGAGCACCTCACTGACTCCCTGCAGAGCATCGAGCGTAGAAACACATCGATCCTGAAGGTTACTGTGATCAATGTAGGTGTATTATTATCAAGTTAAGGTGCTCATCGTCCTCCACACTGCTCTTACTGGTGTGGACTTACTGTGAAAAGGTTTTTACTGGCAGAATTCACTTTCCTCTTTAATGTTCAGGAAGTTTTCAGGCAGATGTTTGGGCTGTTCCCTGGTTACTGGAGACATTTAAGGACCAGGAAAAAAAAATGTAGTGAAACTATGGACTAAACCTTTGAAAAATGGCACTGACTCATTCTAAATGAGTCACTCTGATGGAATGAAACTGAAAAGTGAGTCTTTGCGCCAGGTGTGTGTCAGCAGGTTTCTGTGTTTCCCTCTAAACACGTTTGTGAAGTCATGTCTGTGAAATGAGTTCAGGTGAAAGGATCCAAACAGACGCCATGAGCTGTGTGATCAGTTACTGTTTTATTGAAAACTCAAGTGATATAACTCTTCTGCACGTCAAATGCACGCTAACAAAGAATAGCTGAATTGAAGAATAAACATAAGTGATTCAGAGCGACATATTAGCAGAACACAAAACACTGAACGCTCGACTACACGCAGAATCATTTTACTGTGATGCAGAATTCCCCTTTTCCAAAGCTGAGCTTGTCTGAATCAACCTTTGTCAGATTGGAGAGAAAAGCCGAGCAGTCAGACGCAGAGGCTGAACTCTTCGTCTCTGGTCAGACGCTCGTGCTTCCTCCTCTTCCTCCCGCGCTGCTCGTCTGTCATTCCTCGGCCGGGGTGGCCATCTTGACGAGGCTGTTCTTGTCGAACCTGAACAGCCTCCAGCCCTCCTCCTGAGACAGGTCCTCAGCGCCGCGCCTCTTGTAGAACTGGACGGACGGCTCGTTGTTCTCCGCCACCACGAACATCATCCCGTTGCAGCGAGTCTTCATCGCCAGCTGGAAGAGGGACGACAGTTAAAGGTCACTACGAGATCGAACCAGCAGAGGGCAAGTTATTCTGGCTGCACCACACAAAGTCCTACATTTCCCATGATGCATCTCACGAGCGTCATTAGACCTTTAGTGCCTGGTGATGCTCAAACCTTCCAAACTCAGTTTTCTGTTAAAGATGCAACAAAGTTCTGGTATTCTGTCTAAAATAAGGTGTTTGAACACAAAACGTTTGTAAAAATCGATTCACATCTTTGTTTTTACTTTAAGGAAAATCTTTAACTGCGCTAAGGATGTAGAACAGACGACTGACAGGTGATTGGCCAGCTGTTACACCTGTCACTGTGCTGACAGCTCTGCTTCAGCAAACATACTCACATCACTGAGATGCCGCAGGAGCTCCGAACCGATGCCCAGCCCTGCAGAGAGAAGAGAGGAGAGAGCTCAGTGATGACGGAGCAGCCACAGAGACAAATACGAGTGGACTGGACTGAAGCTGTACCTCTGTAGGGCTCCATCACGTAGAAGTCCTCCAGGTAGAGCTGTTTGCCCACCCACGGGTCATAAGTGAAGTAGTACATCGCAAAGCCCACCACCTTCAGACCTGGAGAGAGAGAAGTGAGACGACGATGAAAAGACAGAACCCTGCTGCCGTTTGTGTTTCTGCGTTTAGATTTTTGTATATTGAGTTTATCATTACACCTGCACACAGTTTAGCGACCTGTGTTTGCCTTCGTATGACTGTGACAGGTCTCCACTGCCTCAGGAAGCATTTCAGAGTCGCTCTACTTGAGCTATTGCTTCTGCATGTTTGCACAAGTATTTAGCACAACGCCTGTTTCAGGTATACGGCCTGAGGTGTTTCATGTAAGTATTTCCACATAATATTTAATAATACATCCAGCATGGTGTGCACATTCACCCTGTGCCTGAACCTGCTTACAAAGAGAGAACACCTGCATGCATGCAGGCAGCTGCAGCTGGGCGTCTGGCTCCTGAACAAACAGGCTTCTGTTATCAGCATACCTATATGTTGTTTTACAAAAGCAGGAAGCACATACTGTACAACGTTTAGGTGAACACTGAGCAGACGGTGGAAACATCAGCGTCACAAAATCAAACTGAGGGACGTTATGCTGAAACTAAACTACGACGCACTTTGACTTGAAGGTCCAAAAGTCTGTCACATGGCAGCAATGAAGAACATCTCTGCAAAGCCGAGTGCCCGCCAAGACCTCAACCCTCTTCAACAACATGTCAATCAAATCAGTTTGTCAAAAACCTGAAGAACCCCTTTGTGTCACTTGATCTTGAACCAGTCCTCTGCAGAGGAACTTGAAGTTAATGCTACGAGTTACGTCGGATTCTTCTCGTGTTTTTTCTTTTCTTTACAAAGTGGTGGTGGTGGTGGTGGTGGTGGTGGTGGGGGGGTCATACCGTCAGTGCTGCTCTCTCCTTGGATTTCAGCGATGATACAATGGTAAAACGGGGTGTCACCGAATCCATCCTCAAGGAGTTCTGAAAGCAAATAAAATCTGTTAGCGTGCAGATTACTTGTGCACACAGACGGACGGAGGTCAGTGGAAAACTCACCTTTTTCAGTCAGTGTGACCTGGTGCTCCATCTCTTCATATTTAGCAAGTTCCTGAGAGACGAAAGACAGAAACAACAATTTAGTGATGAGAAGACGCACCCAGCTGATGCCTAATTCAGCTGACTGTCATTTATGAAGGAGGGGAAAGGTGAACTGGCTCCAGTGTCTTTGGTGCTGGTCCTTCCTGCTTTTCTCCAGTTTGAGTGATGCTAAATTGACTTTTTTATATTAATAAACTGCTGGATTATTTGAAATAATTCTAATATCAGCTGTAGCCTTTGTTATGTTTTTCGTGTCACGTCAGCAGTTTCAGGAAGTGTGTCAACATTTCATCACCTTGATAAGAACATAAGCTGGACGCATTGACCATATTTGGAAAACCGGCGGCCAAACCGGAAATGAGTCGTCTGGCTGAAAACAAAGGCCCCCCGACACTAATCTCACACTCGGACATCCTTTCCGGACATTTTCCACCTGCCTCTTAGTCACCTCAAAGCCTGACTGCTGGAATTCACCGTTTAAGGCGTCGTCTGATTTTATTGGTCAACGCTGACGGAACTCGAGTTACGACAGTTTCAGTTCAAGGGAAGGTCAATGCTAACCAGCGGCTTGTTTAGCTAGCTAGCTTAGCCCAACCGTTCTGTTAAATTCACATCGAATCATAAGATTTTAATGGTGTTTTTGTCCACATTTGGTCCGTTCTGGTCCTCGGCCTACCTTCACCAGTCGTAATATATCAGACACGTCCCTGGGTTCAGCCTTTCGTAATTTATACTCCATTTTCTTCTTTTACTCTTTTTTCCTCTCGTTACAAGTCCTCTGTACGTGAAGTGAAAGATAAGTTGTTTCTTCATTCGCTTCAGAGTGGCTTATTCCCCACAGTCAGCCTCTGGTCCGGACGCGGCTGTCGGGATAGGAACATCCAGTAGAGATCACCCTCGGCTGGGTCGCTGCCGTTCAAATGTCTGCTCCTTTGTTTACATCGCGGCCTTTATAGCCGGCTCGCGCTGGAATGCGGTTGGTCAGTCTCCACAGCTCTCAGATTTCTGACGAATCAGCGACACTCTGTAGCCTTTTTTAGCCAATCGGGGCACAAGGGGGAGTCTGTTTTGATCCTGCTATAAGATTTTGTTTTGATTGCGAAGACAGAAACTTGGACGCGTTTTTTCTACTTTAAGTAGGAGTAAAATTACACTTAAAAAAACTTTAAACTCAGTTTAAAGTTAAAGTCTCGCATCTTGTCTGTACTCGAGTTGCAGACATCTTGCAGTAAAATAAGTAACTGTCGGTCACTCAAATACAAAATGTGAAAGCATTTCTGTTAAGAGCTGTTAATGCAGTCATTACATAAGATTTTCTGTGTTGTAAAGACTGAACGATGACTGATTTTTCTTTAAGGTGTGTTACAGATTAACGGCACATAAGTAGTTCAACGCAGCCGATGTGTCACACAAGAGGAATTTTCCATCTCTCGCAGACAGTGAGGCTACATGAGGCCACAGCCTATATCACTGTTACAGACCAGTGCAGTGGAGCAGGAACATTCCGATCCGAGACTAAAAACGAGACTGCAGCAGTTCAGCAGTGCACCTTCACAAAGGCAGTGGACTCCTGAGAGACACGTCCACTAACAAATGGCCGTCACCTGCAGCTCTAAATGTTAATAAGTCGATCCTAAAGGCTTATTACAACGGTGCATCGAGTCTGCAGCTGGTCTGCAGATGTGCTTTTCTAGAAGTCAAGCTGTCCAGTGATTGGATGCTGCATACTGATACTGAATGAATCAAAACGCAACCTAAGTGTGATGCCGGGTGGTTTTTTTCATACTGGCAACCAAAAGCTTAAACGAGCCTATGTTCATGACCTGTGTGGCTGTTTACACCCACTGGACCAAAAAACGTGAGTTATGCCAAAATTATGGCCCATTAGATTCTGTGATGAGAATGACAACAGGAGGAAAACAGATGGATTGTGGATGGTGACACACATACATACAATACACTACAATACTGTAGTGTTGTGACATAACTGTTACACAAGTTAGACCTTCTATCAGCTCTCAGAATACAGTATGTCACCAAACATACATATTTACCCAGGAAAAACAGCAGAAAATCAAAGCCTGCTCTCCCTGTATATCCAAATCTGGAAGGCTCCACAGGGCCCAGTCAAAATCTCTGATCTATAGGAATGTACCTGCCAAGTCTGAGGGGGCTGACAGGCTGGACTCAGGTTTTTAATAATGAGAAAACGTGATATAGTATGCAGGAGATAGCATACAAAGAACAATAACTAAAGAACACGGGATATATCACATTAGACAAAATTATCATAGAGCATACAGGCATTTATTATTTATTTTTGCTTTTTTGTCAGTCAAATAATTAACAAAAAAAGATTGTTTGTTGTTAAATCTACACGCGTGGATTTCAAAAAAAGAAAATTCTAAGTTGTAATTTTAAAAATGTCTTCTTTTCTCAAGTTTTTGAAGAAAACAAACACCACAATCCCTCAAAGGCTGACAGGCTGCACTCAGGGTGTAAAGTTCAGCCTCGTAAACGTGCGTCTTACGTCACACGGCAGTGGGTGTGGCCGAGCACCAACGCGGAAGTCATCTTGCTGTCCTGGCTGCCTGGTACCCCTGCCACCGCACAAACCTGAGGAGGAAACCCACGTATTTCTCTGCTTTTCATCCAGCTCACCGGCTTCTTCTGGACCCCAGAAACTGTCACGCTGCCATTCGGGACTCTACAATGCTCTCACCGAGGTCAGTGTGGTTACAAACGATGCTGCTGCAGCCTGGGACGGTTAAATGCTACTTACAGAAGCACCGTTAGCATAATTACAGGTCAGCTAAGTCATGCTGGGAAGGCTAAGCATCCCTAAAACTGTTTGTGTCGATGATTTGTGTCAGTGTGCTTTGATTGTAGAGCTGGTTTAAGCCATTTAGCAATGTAAATGAAGAAATCAGCTCCACCTGGAAGCTGTAAGCTGGGGTGGGGATTCTCTGTGTGTGAAGGGTGTGACAAGTTCATTCCAGAGCCAGACAAGGTACCACACAGTGTCAACAACAACAAGTATTTCACAATGGAAAGCTGTTCTTTTCCACACAGTGGTACGCTGCTTTAAAGTTATCATAGCAAGTCAAAATAATTCATATACTTTTGGGTTTCATGAATGGAGTTTAAAGTTTTAAATATGCATTATATTTTGTGTACTCACATGTAATTCCTGGGAAATCTTATTCTGCGTTACAACATGCAGCTGCAGCTCTCAGATGAATGTTTTCCTCTGAAATATAACAGAATAAAAGTTTCATACCGGACAGTCACGGCCCGTTATTCACATGAGAAAGAAACATAAACAATAAGCATTTTGTCATCGTCTTAAAACCTTTCAACAGAAAAAATATCGATTAAAAGGCAGCAGCATCATTAAAAATTAGATTAATTTAAACATTAATGAAGTAAAGAGGGTTCAAAAAACTCCAAAGCCACTTATTCTTTGTGCAAACATGACGTAATCTCTTGAAATCGTGAGCGGTAGATAATGAAATCACTAAGTCTGAGATGTGGCTTTGAGCTTTTGTCACTTTATTACATAAGAATCGACGTCTGGAGTCGCTGCTTCGTCACTCTCCTCTGGTGCTCATCGTGGAACAAGTCCGAGCTAACACCTCAAGTTTCACGTGATGGATCAAGCAGTGAGAGTCTGTCTGTCCCTCTGCCTGCCTGTCTGTCTGTCTGCCTGTCTGTCTGTCTGTCTGCTCAGCTGTCCGCTGTGGAACAACAGGCAGGACTACAGACAGATCAGATGTCTTTCGATGGTTATAATTAGAGGAGGAAGATGCACGTGTGTGTAAGTGGACTCCTCGGCCTTCAGGTCACCTCAGGGTTTGTTTGTTTTGTGTCACGTCCTCGTGGGGCTGCAGGTTCTTGCTGCTGCGGTCGGCTGCGTCCTTGACGACCAGGTCCTTCTGCGCAGGGGGCGTGTCGAAGCAGGGCAGGGCGCCGGACATGATCGAAGGTAAGACCGTGAGACAGCGGGGCATGCTTCCTGTTCGACTTGATTGACCGCCACCTGGGTTAATCATAGACCTGTTATGCTGGATGCATTCAGGAAAACGGTGACAGATGTATGAATAATCTGCAGTGAATTGGACTTCCTGCTGAAGTCAGGATGGCAGAGTCACAGGCTGAAAACACACCTGGACGAGCCACGCACACACCCGCTAAACACAAACCCCCTGAACAGGAAGCGTCGCGGCTTTGAACACGCTTTCAGCTGTTTGTTTAAAGAGAGGCATGTACTTAAAGTTTGTGATGACATCCAGCTCTCGCAGCTGTTGCTCATGTGGAGGAATAAACACTTCAGACAAGAGTTTTTTTCCTAAGATGGCGAAGTGGAGTCACTTTGTCTCAGTCGTAGAATGAATGTACTGACATGTCGTCTGAGTCGGTTGACCCCCCCCCTCCATCCAGCCCCATCCCCTCCTCTCTAAACCTGAACCCTTTTAATTATTTTTGTTTCTCCACAGGAAATCCGCTTTTACACGTGTCAAATGGTGTGTGTTGGTGAACAAATCGACAGAACCGAGCAGTCTAAACTCTCCTGCTGCCTGTAGTGATCAGTTCTAACTGCATGTTAACCTCCTGCATGTTTCCTCACTGACTGAGCGAACATCCACCCTCTCTCACCTGAAGCACACCTTGTTTCAGCAGCTTCCTCTGTGCACCTGTTCTGCCTTTTGGTAGGTCTGGATTTCATGGTCATGCCGGCTGGATTTCTCCTGCTGCTCCACAGTCGAGCTAATCCTTCCCTGCAGCGCTCGTCGGTGATCTGTTAACATTCTCCTCCTTCCCTCGGCTGCACTGAGTTTCATCACAGCGGGCTCCCACACGATAGCTGTCTCTGTCCCACAGCTTCTGTCCTCTCGGTTGTTTCATATTGTCTCACTGTTTGGGCTTCAGTAAGCTGCAGCCTTCAGACGACAGTTACGGATATTTTACACTTTAAGTCGTGAAGTTCTGCCCTTTTAGTGTCACCACATGAATTATTACGGCTTTAAAACCATAAAAGTGGACAGTCACATTGTTTGTTACACAGCTCAGGTTAACACACACTCTGACGGAGACAGTATGAAACACACAGCCTGGAACCTTTAGTGCTTTCACTGCACACACACACACACACACACACACACATGCAGAAGATGTGATTGTCTGTCTGTGTTTTTCAGTGCGGAACAGGCTCAGAGAAATCGTGGGAGCTTCCACAAACTGGAGGTACTGAACCATCAAAACCATAATCAACACCAGTTTGAGGCCTTTAACTTTGTGCCAGTTGTCCATTTACTCAGTTACTGTGTTTAAGTACACGTTTGACATACTTGTGTTGCTGCAGCGACCACCAGCAGGCCATGGCGGACCGCCTGTCGCTGGCGTCCATGTTGGCAAAGTCTCAAAATGACCTTCCAGCCAAGAGGATGAAGGACAGCTACCTGGAGGTCCACCTGCCTCTGGGCTCCGAGCCACAGCTGAGAGAGAAGTACCTGACCTTCCACAACACTGTCAGGTACACACACGCACACACCACACTCACACACACTGATGAAGCAGAACCCTCCTCTTCCTCTAACTCGTCTTCTGTCTCTTTGCAGGTTCGGGAGAATCCTGGAGGACTTGGACAGTTTAGCAGGTGCCTCTATAACACATAAGATTTCCATTATAACAGACAGGAAGCTCAGCAGCGGCTCACACTGACACATGTTCTTCCTCGCGTCTCTCCTCAGTCCTCATCTCTTACTCTCACACCTATAATGAGGCTCTGAAGAGGTCTCCGCTGTCCATCGTCACCGCCCTGGTGGACAAGATCGGTAAGAGTGTCTCATATTTACGAGGTCAGTGAGCTCAGAGGAGAGTTCGGCCGTCAGAGCTGAGCTGCAGATTAAACTGTTAAACTCTCATTTTCAGGTTCAGATCACATTGTTCTCGTTTGACCTGAGGGACCAAACGTAAAGTGAACCCAGACTAACGTTTTTGAACGCAGCTTTACATCCAAACGTGTTTGTCGTGTTGTCTCTTTGCTGGACAGACATGAGGCAGCACATCATCTATCCTGACTGTGACATCAAGTTCACCGGTCATGTGACCTGGGTGGGGAAGACCTCCATTGAAGCCAAGATGCACATGTCTCAGGTAGACTCCTCCTCCCGTCTGCTTACACATAAATAAGAAAAAAAAACACCTACAGTCACCAAAAACAAATGTCCTTCAGCAACAGGACGGATCTTAACGTGCGGCTCCTCTTTCAGTACCGTGATGGAGCTTATGCTCCAGTGCTGGACGCCACGTTCGTCATGGTGGCCCGCGACCCAGAAAACAAGAGGTAAGACGCTCAGACTTTTGTCAGAGTCTGAGGTTCCTCCACATGAATGAACGTTAATACAGGCAGGAAGTGAACCTGCACTAAAACACCCTCAGCAGCTGTCAAACCCTCGCTGCTTCATGAGAGTCTCAGCGGACGTCGGCGGTCAAGATTAAACCTTTTTCAAGTGCACAAAGTTTTTATTTTGTCGACGTTTTGATGCCTTTAAATCACAGATCTGAAAAATTGAATAGACTGACACTGAGGAAGAAAGGAGGGATTCAGATTCTGTACTTCAGTACAAGTACTAATACCTCACTGTGAAAATACTCTGTAAAAGTCCCAAACTTATACTTGAGTAAATGTACTCAGGTACTTTGTGTGCTGTGGACTGTGAGGGATTTACAGTGAGCTCAGTGAGAGGAGGAAACAAACACTTCAGGTTCGCTGCTGTTTGTTTCTCTTCACGTTTCTTCTTCTTCTTCTTTATTTCAGAGCAGCTTTTGTAAATCCGCTGAAGGCAGAAGGTCCAGAGGAGGAGAAACTCTTACAGCAAGGAGAAGGTATGAGGTCCTGACACGGCCTTGCTTAAGAAGAGACAACCCTGTCCCTAACCGTCCCTAACCCTAACCCTAACCCGTCCTCTCCACGCTGACCTTTCTCTGTCCGCCTTTTCTCTGCATTTCCAGCTAACAAATCGCGGCGTGTGGAGCTCAGCACTGCCTCTCTGCTGAAGGTGGCTCCCACAGACGAGGAGAGGAAGATCGTTCACAGTCTGTTCCTCAACACCCTGGACTCAAAGTATGACTGTGAACTGAAATCTGCTCCGTGCACGACTCAGTGAAGCCACCCTTTAAGTGGATCATTAGTAATCCTTCTTTATCTCAGTGAAAGTCTGGAGAGCTGTCGGGTTTGAAGCTTGGGATTAAAACGAGCATTAGCACCTTCATGCTGCGTGTTAGGGCTCGTTTTCATTAAAGCAACAGTAAAGCTTTTTGTACACAATCCAGAGAAAGTGTCCTCAGGCTTTACTTCACTCACAGAAGTCTTTGTTTTTGTGTAATATGAAGATCCTCCGTACGAAGTGTCTGACGGTGTCTGTTTTTCTGTCGTCCTCTACAGGACGGTCAGTTTCCGCAGCAGACTGCTGCCTCCAAACTCGGTGTGGATGGAGGATGCGAAGCTGAAAGGACTGGAGATCTGCCACCCGCAGGTGAGAGGGAGGACCAGCTCGAACAGGTCCTCGCTGTTCCTCATGATCTCTTCAACCCTTCCTCCAGCGTTCAGGTTCAGAGTTTGAGGTGTTCAAACTGGGAAATATCTGACGCGTCTTCTGTCTGTGTGTTGACCAGGAGAGGAACATCTTCAACAGGATATTTGGAGGTTTTCTGATGAGGAAAGCCTACGAGTTGGGCTGGGCCAACGCCTGCTCCTTCGGGTGAGAGCTCTGAAGAAAAGATGCTGCTGCAGAAGGACAGAGCGTCCTGCTCAGGCACAGTGTTTGTTTGGCCTTGACGTGTGTGTTGTCCCTCCCCCGCTGTGCTGCAGAGGCTGTCGGCCGAACCTGGTGGCTGTTGACGACATCCTTTTCCAGAAGCCCGTGGAGATCGGCTCCCTGCTGCTGCTCTCGTCACAGGTCAGAGTCTGAGTGACAGATCTCCAATAATCCATTTAAGTTCATACCACTGCACATGCTCTCCTTATCCTCAGCAGCATCAGCATGCAAGCTGACAGACAGTCAGAGATGAGCTGGTGAACATAGTGAAGCAGCATTTAGCAGCCAAAGAGCTTCAGAGCATCCCTCGGGGGGCTGGTGGAGACCAAAAACAGAGCTAAAAGAGAGAAAACTGGACTGACACAAACACGACTCCACTAGGTTGATAATGTTGCTCCATAGCTGCTGCATGTGCACACGCCTGAAGACAGTCTGAACTCAAGCTCACCAACACTTTCTCCACGTCAGCTTCATAATGTGACCACACGCACCAAAAGATCAACGAGTGCAGTTAAAATGTGATGTGTTTCAGGTGTGTTACACGCAGGGGAAGCACATCCAGGTCAGAGTTCACAGCGAGGTGTTCGACCCGCTGACCCGCCAGCACAACACCACCAACGTCTTCCACTTCACCTTCGTTTCTGACCGCGACGTCCCCAACATCGTCCCACAAACATATGGAGGTGAGCGCACACGCACACACACATACACACAGGCACACACACACATTCAGTGTCTTTTACCAAGGTTAAACCCCAGATTAACGGGGACTGTTAGATTTAAAACTGTGTGATTTCCTCTCGTGTCTCTTGTGTTCGTCTCTCAGAGTCGATGTTGTACCTGGACGGGAAGAGACACTTTAATCAGACTGTGGAGCACTGAACGCAACATGTCCGCTGCCTGCCGAAGCCTTCGCCTTCTCATCAATGATGACTCCATGTGTGTGTGTGTGTGTGTGTGTGTGTGTGTGTGTGTGTGAAGAATGAATGCGGTTCATACAGTATACTGTCCGTCCTTTTTACATGAGGCCTTGTTCAGTTTACACAGCCCACACGTGACCTGATTCCTGTTACTTTATTTCCTCTGGTGTTTGCATCCTGGTGTAAAGAGGTCAACGACAGAAAAGGAGCTTTTTTTGTATTCATTTATGTTTTATTTACTCTTCGTGTCACCGGGGTTACAGCGATCAGCTTTAAGCTTCTCAGTTGTGTTAGACTGGTGGAAATGAAGCACACGTTTGGTTTCCTGGTTTTATCGTAACCTCGTATATTCCTGACTCGTGTTACGTTACATTTTTATATTTCATTGTATTGTCGCTCATACGCACAAATCTATTTGGCTTCAACTTTTATTCATCTTGAATGTGTCACACTGCTGTGAGAGGGCGGGGGCTGTCATTCTTTCTGGCTTTAAATCGTGTATTTACTCGAATGCAATAAATGAATTCCTATTTATATTGACTTAACGGTCGTTGTGTCTTTGCTTCCCTGTGTTTGATGCAAGTCATCATTGGTGGGTGTTTTCTTTCCCCACATTTTCCTCAAAACTACAGGCAAAAGGTTTAACTTGTAGTTTTAATGACATAGCAAAAAGCAGATTTTGTGGTACCAAATCTATATTCCTGCTTGGTTAAAAGAATTTGAACTTGAACTTGAATTTTCTGAACAAAAAACTTGCCATTTATCTTTAGTCTAAATGAACAATCCCCAAATGTTTCTTCCTTTAATCTGCCTTACTATTTAAAAAAATGATACAGATTGTTTTTTTTTATATATTCCTTTGTCGTTGTTCTTAACCTTTTACGTTTATTTAAATACGTTTCATGAGTTTTTGTATTGAATTAAATTTTAAACTGCGTTTCTGGGCCGCTATAAAAACCGTTGCGGAACCATTGTTCGATGCAGCCAGTGTCCCCCGGAGTGTTTACATGGACGGACGCTTGCATGGAATTAACGGCCAGCAGCCACTAACAAACGCAGTCATAATCCTTTAAGAGCCGGGTCGTCGTTCAGTAGCATGCAAAATATGTTAACCATTATCTCTAACGCACTTTGCAGGATCACTGGCAGGAATGTGGTGAGTGGTCGGGGGCTTAACGTCGAGATGGGGGTCGTTTCAAAGCTAATGCTAACGTTAGCTAGCTTGGTTTTGTTTGGTAACGTTACGGGGCTGACCTTGTGAGCGGATAGCATGTTAGCCACAGTGCGTAGCTTGACTCTTGCTTTGCAGTTTGCATGCTGTGCTCGGATACGTGATTTGTGCTTGTATAGTGTTGACTGACAAAGTGAAAATGGAAACGAGCGCGGATAAACGCGATGAAAGCTCGGGAGTTAACAGTTAGCTCGCATACGGGACTCAAACTGTTTGTTTACGGTTGATGTTCGTCTTCTCTGTGTGTTCGTGGTGGTTTGCCTTCCTCAGGAGCACTGATGTGATCAATACTGACCAATATCGGATTATAAACGCACCTCAAGGCTAAATTTGGCCTCCATTTGTTACATCACTTAAAATGCCCTTAAACCTTTAAATACAAGAGTTTAAAGAGTCATTTGTTATGAGGAAAACAGAAAAGAACGATTTTACAACGTGAAACTGAAACTTAATCTTGTCAAACTTGGACTTGATTGACTCAAAGCGCACAGAGACTATTAAATATCCTGATTTCAAATCACTTAAACAAGTCAAACTGACGCTCAAAGCAAAATAACTGTAATAACTCGATATGCTAGTTTTTAATCACACTGTGCAAAGCTTTACGCTTGAAAAGCTGCCTGTTTTTAACTTTAACTTCCGGTGAATGTGAGCTGACAGACGGTCAGTAGCAGATATTGGTTTCAGTTCAGACACATCAGTGCCTCCACCTCCACTCAGCATATTCAGCATTAAAGGCCGTCCATGGCGCCGGCGGCAGCATGTTGTCTGTGCTGTGGTGTTTCAGAGGCTGCAGGTCTCCTACGGTCGGTGTGTTAGTCATCAGCTGGATTTGTTTTATGAGACCTTTTTTGGAAATGTGCACTGAAAGAGAAGCAGAGTTATTTTAGGAAGCTGAAACCTCTCCTGACTGTAGGAAACCTGCTGGCTCTTTGCTTTGTGATCTGCAGATCTTTTGCTTGCGTTCTCTCCCCCCGGCTTCCACTCCCTCCTCATTCACCCTCTCACACACACACACACACACACACACACACACACACACACACACACACACTCACACAACAATCCCCATTTATTTCTTGCTTTTCTCCCCCCTCTCCCCCTCCCCCCCGGCCTGAACCGTAGGGAGCCCAGACAGTGTCAGAGGTAAGCGGCTCGACGCTCTGCTGATGTTTGTCCTCCTGCACAGATGTTTTCCAGGGAGCTCCTCTAGAGGAGGAGGAGGAGGAGGAGGAGCAGGTGCTCGTCAGGGAGGTCACAGTGAAACACAGTATATCACGACGTCTTGTTCTCCTGCAGCGATCAAAGCTGCTTAACTGTTTAGTTGAGTTATCCTTTAAATCTTTGGATTTGATTGAAATGCTCATCCCAAACATGAGTCTTGTGTTTTTTTTATTTCTGTGCACTGTGATGTTAATGCTAGTCTGTGGTAGCACAGTTGAACCTCGTTTCCCGAGTCAGAAACGTCCCAGCGGTGTTTTACATTGACACAACATTTACCCGCTGTCCTTAAAGAAAAGTCACGATTTGATCAGCCAGTGAGGACAGACAGTAGTTTGCTGTCAATGCCCAAGAATTTAGTGAAAAGAAATAACTTTAATCAACATCTTGACATGCAGCGGATAAACAGTGACGGGCCTGAGAGTCAGCATCCGGGCTTTGATGCAGAGTTTGAGTTTTGTTAATTGTTTCAGTGATGATCACGATGCCAAATAACATCAAACCAGTTAAAGGAGGTTTGGATGAAGTGACCACAGTTTGTATAGTTTCATGATATGATATATATCTGCTGTCCGAAATGTTTCTGGGTACAATAATGAGAAAATTACTCAAATGAAATGCATCTCATTGCATTTATCCAAACAATAGCGTTAAAAGTGTTGTGTCAGTTGTGAAATATCAGCTGACGTGTAGACACTGAGGGGCTGGTGCTGGTCTCCATGTCCCCCAGAGTGTTTGTCCTTATTTTAGCCCCTAGAAGCGAGAAATCATCTTTTGTATATATGTGTGTGTGTGTGTGTGTGTGTGTGTGTGTGTGTGTGTGTGTGTGTGTGTGTGTGTGTGTGTGTG
>JBBMOE010000016.1:225305-245305 GCA_037975065.1 Chaetodon trifasciatus
GTGCGTGCGTGCGTGCGTGCGTGCGTGCGTGCGTGCGTGCGTGCGTGTGTGTGTGTGCGTGCGTGCGTGTGTGTGTGTCATTCTCCATTTAGCTGCTGCCTCTGCTGTTCTCACCTGTAGACGTCACTCTGTAGAGCTCCTCTGGCTGTGCTGCTCTGCTCTGCTCTGCTCTGATTGGTTGGCTCCTGTGTTCCCCAGTTGCTGATTGACCTGTCAGAGTACGTCAATCTAACCGCACCGGTGGCGCCCGCCTCGGCAGAAACTCAACGGCAACCACCTAAACCGCCTCCAGTCAGTACTGGAGCGTCCGCTGCCACGTTAGTTAGCGGCCAGACCGACCAGCCAGACAGACCAGTAAGAACATGTGTAGCTCCTCCATGTCTGCCTGATCACTAACACGGGTGGGAAGGTTAGCGTGCGTGTCTGCAGGCCGCTGCGGCTCGTCAGCGTTCACAGTCAGAAGGAAACGACCGTCGACAGCAGCCGGTCGTTGTGCCGTCCGTTTCTTGGCCCAGGGTCGGGATCTTTTTCTCTTTCTGGGAGATGTTTGAAATCACTAAACGAAGATGTCAAATCAGGAAGTTTGTGAGTTAAAAAAACGCAGATTTAAGCAGAAAGTCACAGCCAATCACGTGTGTGTCTTTATTTTAAGCATCCACGTTTATCATTTCACAGATTTCTGTCTGTCTTTGTTTTTGTTAATCTTTTAGTCTTTAAGCCAGAAACCGTCAAATTTCATTTCAGTGTCCAAAAATATTCAGTTTCCAAAGACGTAAAGTGGAGAAAAGCAGCAGCTGTGACGTCACATTTCATTTCCTGGCATATTTCCTTGTTAAAGACTTTTAAATGATCAGAGTTTATCTCGACTTATTTGCTGATGAATCGTGTTCCACTACTTTAGGACATAGACAAAAACCCAGCCCCTCGAGGTCTGCCCACGACCTTCATCCCCATCACGTGGTCTTCCTCAGTGACCGTCACTCTGCCCGGCAGCTGTTAACATTTCGTCCTCAGCACTTATTGGACTTGTTTGTTTGCTTTAAGTGAAGCGTGAACGAGTGGAACTTTTCCATTCAAACTGACATTTCAAGGTGAGAAATGAACTTTATGCCTAAAAATGAGAAATGCTTCAGTTGGTTGAACTAAAACTTCCTCAGAATCCTCAAACTGGACGTTCAGCAGTGAAGTTTCTCTCCGTCCTGCAGATGTTTCCTCAGATATCCACATTTTCTAATCAGCAGAGCTGAAACCGTCTGCAGCGTTTCGTAAACGGCGCTCTGCCTCTCCAGCCGTCGGTGGAGTAAACGATGTTCAGAGCGGGCTGAACATCTGGCTGGTGTTGTTCTCCCACCCTGTTACTGACCTCCACACGTCACAGCTGTGCAGTAGTTGTCAGTCCACAGACCTCAGACCTGATCCCTGACACCTGTAGCCTCACCTGTCCTCCGCCTGCTGTGAAGAGGAGGGGGCCTTCGTGTGCTTTGCTTCGTGTTCGTTACGTGTCGTGATTGTGAGCCGTGTGTGTGTGTTTGACCGATGCTTGATGTGTGTTTTTGGTCACCAGGGTGCCAGAGTGGTGGTTTCCCGCTCCTTCGCTGACTTCACCCCTCAGGCGACCTTTGACATCAAGGTGGGCGGAAACAAAGATGAGGAACCTTCAGGAACGCTGCACAGATTATCTTTATGCTCCTGCAAACTTCCTGTTGAATGACGTTTTTTCCGGCCCGTAGAAATGCGACGTGCACCGTCTGGAGGAGGGTCCTCCGGCGAAGGCGGAGCTGACCCGGGATCAGGGCCTGCAGTATTACCGCGTCATGCAGACCATAAGACGCATGGAGCTCAAAGCCGATCAGCTCTACAAGCAGAAGATCATCAGAGGCTTCTGTCACCTGTACGACGGACAGGTGAGGACGCCTGATGGACGAGGTCTGGACCTCGTCGTGTCTGTCTGGTTGGTGTGACTGCGTCAGTCTGACATGACAGTTGGGTGTTACTTCAATTTTCATTATGTTGCATAACGTCTTAAGGGCAGCATCAGAGAGATGGAAATAAAAATAAAGACTGTGTGAAATGATAAAATACAGGTGAAACATAGAATGCATTACATCAAGGATAATACAACATTTATGAAGCAAAGCACGGAAGTTGTAGCATGTCCTGCAGCATCACAGTGTAGTGAATTCCTGCCTGCCTGTCCTGAGGTGTGTCCTCTGCTACAGGAAGCCTGTGCTGCGGGCATCGAGGCCGGCATCAACCCCTCCGACCACCTGATCACCGCCTACCGCGCCCACGGATACACGTACACCCGCGGCATCGCCATCAAAGAGATCCTGGCCGAGCTCACAGGTGAGAGAGGTTAAAGACCAGAAGCTGTGAAGATGAGTCGTACTTCCGCCTTCAGCGCCGTCACTCCTCTTCTTCACTCCTCCTTAGGTCGTAGAAGTGGCGTGGCCAAAGGCAAAGGAGGCTCGATGCACATGTACGCTCCGCAGTTCTACGGAGGCAACGGCATCGTGGGAGCGCAGGTAAACGTTCCGGCTGCACCGGAACACACCTCAGCTGTTCTGGTTGATCACCTGCTGCAGACGAGCAGAGCGTCATGATCCCAGCGCCGTTGAATGTAACTCAGCTGTGATTTGTCCAGATTCCTTTGGGAGCCGGCATCGCTCTGGCCTGCCAGTACCAAGGCAACAATCAGGTGTGCGTCACCCTCTACGGAGACGGAGCGGCCAATCAGGTGAATATCCTGCTCGTTATTAAAACACCTCGATGGCGATATGAATTTTTTTTTTTCTACCCACTGACTCCTGTCATCTCTGATCCGATCAGGGCCAGCTGTTTGAGTCGTTCAACATGGCCGCCCTGTGGAAGCTGCCGTGCATCTTCATCTGCGAGAACAACAAGTACGGGATGGGCACGTCTGTGGAGAGAGCGTCAGCCTGCACCGACTACTACAAGAGAGGAGACTTCATACCAGGAATCAGAGTGAGACGCACGGATATTTTGCCAAAACAGATTTTTTAAAGCGTCTTCTAAAGTGCTCATGTCAAAACGCTTGAATTCCCACATGCCCGTTGTTGCTTTGCATGCGAGCACGCACCTGAATCAACAACAATGGCGGCCGGCTGTTTGCATTTGGTCAGCGCTGCCAGGCCGTGTGCCTTAAAAATGTTGATTAGTCGCCCCCTGCTGGCCTGGCGTGGCTGTTTCTGCGTCCCGTGTGCGGAGGTGTTTTGTAAAATGAAGGCGGTGAGTGCAGGTTTTATGTCCGTATCCGTGTGGCCGGCGATGTCGATGCTAACCTCAGCGGTCTTGGGCGGTAGCTGCAGCGTGTCTTTGGCCGTACGCTGCAGCTGGCCTGTATGGACCGAGACTAGAACAGGACGAGACAGTCCGTCCTGGCAGTTGCAGGTGTGAGCATCCACTCAGACGTCAGATGCTCATGTATGATACTGCACACAAACAGACGAAAAGGCTGCACAGTGAGCTTCCTGGAAGACTGCTGTTTGTTCCTCTTTGACCTTCTGCTCCTCCTCCTCTTACTCCTCCTCTTGTCTCGCAGGTGGACGGGATGGACGTCCTGTGTGTCAGAGAAGCCACACAGTTTGCCGCAGACTACTGCAGATCAGGAAAGGTGAGCTGAGCTTCTCTGTGAGAGATGAAACCAGAAAGGCAGCAAACTGATGAGAGTTCAGCGATGATCTCCTACGAAGGAGTCACACACACACTCACAGCGTGTTTGTCTCTGCTCAGGAAGTCAGCTTTTGTCTCCAGTTAGGACTCAGCTTGTGTCGCTCGTTGTCCTCCTCTAACAGTTTGACTTTGTTTGTTTTCTATCTTGAAGCTAAAGCATCCTGAATCCTCCTCTAGCATTTATTCTCTGGTTCTGTCCTGAGAAATGTCCTCTTGTGTGTCTCAGGGTCCCATCGTCATGGAGCTGCAGACCTACCGTTACCATGGACACAGCATGAGTGACCCAGGTGTCAGGTGAGTAGACTTACGTACAGGTGGAGATTTGCTCGACCCAGCAGGGAAGACTTTGTGCTGACTGTGATGTAACTTCCTGTAGCTACCGCACTCGTGAGGAGATTCAGGAAGTGCGCAGTAAGAGTGACCCCATCTCCATGCTGAAGGAGCGCATGCTCAGCAACAACATGGCGTCTGCGGAGGAGTTCAAGGTGAGCGCACACACCAACACACAAACTGTGCCGTCTGCATAACGAGCCGCAGCGAAAGGACGCTTCGTCCAGCGTCGTTCATACAGCAGCTCACATGAACGCCGCTGTCCAGGGTCCGACGCAGTCATGTTCAAACCCGTTTGATATGAAGCCAAACACTGGACAGGCAATACCGGATTTTACCACTTGGTGTCGCACACGAGCATCAGCCATGAGCGCCGCAGCCACAATCAGGACTGCTGAGTCATGTTTTGATTTCTCACAACAGCCATTCAGCTTTTCTTCTTCTTGACTTTATGATACAAATAATGAATAAGATCAGACTTGATTATTATTTATTTCATTGTGCAGTGTTTGAGTGTCGAGCTGCCACACACGCTCAGATGGAAACAGCCTCTGATTGGTCCACGAGTCAGGAGCACAGCCTCTCAGCTAAAACGATCACAGCAGGCGTTCAGTGTTCGATTTATTGTCATGGATTTATTCCGTTCAGGGTGAAAGGGACGCGGTCGCACGGTTGGATTTGGCGCCGTCGCCACAGGTTGATGATTTTTCAGAACGTCTCATTAATGACAAATTCTGTGGCTTCTCATGAAGTCGAGGCGGAAACTGATCCGACCCGAGTGTCTTCCTGAGCCGTTTGTGTCAGTGGCCTGAAAATTTGACCCTGAAATACTTCCTGTGACGTGCGTTCGTGCATTCGTTGGTGTTCTGCCTGACAGGAAGTGGAATTGTGCTGGTGCAACGTTTGACTGCAAAGACAAATGGAACATGATTTTGATCATACTCAGTAAAAAAGGCTCAAGCTGAAGTGTGAGGGGGTGAAAGTGCAGATTGTTGAGATGTTCCTGATAAGCACCTCTGCAGAATGATTCATCTGCTCTGGGCGGAGTCAAAACCTTTCAAGGTCGCCATGAAAACTGTCCAAACTCTAACGACAGTTTAGTTGACACTCGTGGAAACTGTCTCTAATCTGAAAGCACCATCAGAATTTCTCGAGAAAATTTGAGCGGCGGTTGGCGAGAAACAGTAAAGGTGGAGGAGGTGGAGAAGGCATCCTGAGCAGAGCGCTGACCTCGGTGGAAACGCTGAACCACAGACGCCCACCTGGCTGCATGAACTCAGATCTGACCTCATATTGTCTCTGTCTCTGGAGACGCTCGAAGCCTGAACTGAACAAAACAAACACTAACTTCCAGTGGTGAGTTCAGGGGACGCTCGTAGAAAAGAGTGATGTTAGAAGTACCTGACACCTGATGGAGACGGCTTCAGATCTGCTCTGTCTGATCAGTGTGAACGGCTCTGAGTTAAAGCTGACTGTTTTTGTCCGAAGGGACCAACGTGAGTTCTTTCTGTCCCGTCAGGAAATCGACATCGCGATCCGTAAGGAGGTGGAGGAGGCGGCTCAGTTCGCCACGTCCGATCCGGAGCCGCCGCTGGACGACCTCTGCAACTACATCTTCCACAACAGCCCGCCGCTGGAGGTCCGCGGGACGAACCCCTGGTCCACGCTCAAGTCCGTCAGCTAGACTCGCACACGTACACTCCAGATATCCACACACACACACACACACACACACACACACACACACACACTGTCTGATCTTCATCCAGAGTAGAGCCCCTCCTCCTCTGCACGTCGCCCTGACTTTGAGAAACACCCAGATGTTCAGCAGCTTCGTCCTCGACGTTCGATCGCAGCATTCCGCACCTTAACGGGCCCTGAAACCCGTCAGTCTTATTTGTTTAGAGTTTTATAGAGAAGTAGTGCAGATGTCTTCAGTCTGTAGTTCGCTGTGCCGCACATCAGACCGCCAGACGGGTCCAACACGAGTTTGATTCACGGGTTTAGAAAGCGAGGCAGGCGGCGCATTATACGCACAAAACGTACGCTCCTCTCCTCCCTTTTATCTCCTCCACTGTGGCGCGTCTGTTAGACACTCCTCCACTTTTGAGCAGCTTTTTTTTTCCACTGTTTTCCAGCTTTTAACCGTTCAGAAAAAAATGTATTCCGCTTTAAGAAACACGTTCCCTCCAAGAAGCCAGCAGCAAGTTTGGAAAGGCAATCATGGCTGAGGAGTCCGTCTGTGTGAAAGCAGTCAGTCTGACTTTCAGACCTCTTTTTTCAGTTATTTTGAGCCTCAGGAAGGATTCAGAGCGAGGTGGGAAGTACATTCCTTTACTCGGGTCCAATTCTGAGCTACTTTTGCTTCATTTCAGAGGGAAATACTCCACTTTTTACTCCTTTGTTTGAATTTCATCACTGTTACTTTAAACATTGACGTTACTGAAACAAAATACCTGCAAACAGAATTCTTACAGCACGATGTAAAGAGGTCAGAATCAGCTCCACCTTTACCTGCTGCAAATGAAAGAGGGCCCTCCTGCATAATGAGTACTTTAAGTACAAGTTGATGCTAATACTTTTGTACTGGAGTAAATGATGTGAGTGCTTCTTCCACCACTGGTTTGAAGGTATGTATGTGTGTACTTGTGCTTGTTTGAGTTGCAGAGATTTGCCCTGTCAGTCAGTGCTGTCAGCTGATATTTAACCGTGAATTCAATCTGGAAACTAAATATTTAGCATTCAGCTGACGTTTTCTTCAGGGTGATGTACATGAAACGCCCGTCGACCAGCTGCTTCACCTTCCATCCAGCTGCACTGAAGCACGCCACAATAATCCAAATAATCTGGCAGAAAACGTCAAATGTGATTCTAGATGGTTCTTCGGGACTGAAGCTCTCCTCTGCTGGTTTACACTTTTTCTGGGCACATTTTAGTTTGTATGACTGTTACTTGCGAATATGCACTTAAAACACGGAGCGAGTATCCGTGATGTCAGATTTAAAGGGTTGAAACTGCAGCACTGACTTTATTTTCTGTTTCATGATCCTTTTTGTCCGGGAAGGTTCAGTCACTGACCCTGAACTGATCAGATGTGAAGCTTTTCTCCACCGTTTGTCGACCTGAGAGACTGTTTGGCTGTGAAATAAATGCATAAAGGAAGCAGGAGGATAAACACTGTTTGTGTTTCTTGTGTCTGTAAAAAGTGGAGAGAATGACTTAAAGTTTGGACTTAGATGGAAACAGAAAGACTTCATGTTTGTGTCAACCTGCCTCTGTGAATATTGATTTCTGTTGTCAAAGATCAGCTGATCACACAAACATCAGCCGCTGTGAAGATTTCACCTGAAAACTCAAATTCATGTTGAAGGTGACGTTTGCAGCCGTGACTCCGTTTGTTCTCGCTCCATCAGTCAGAAATGGGGAAACAATTGGACTGCTGGACCAAACAAACATGGTGAAGGCGTCACTTTGGCCTCACTGTGACCACGTTTCTCACTATTTTCACAACGTTTCCAAACCAAACGATCAATCGATTGATGGAGAAAATGATCAGCAGATTGATCCAGAATGACAAGAATCACAAACCAGTTAAAATGAGCTCCACCTCAACCAGCTCCAACAGGAACATCCTGCTTTGACGTGAATGAGGAGACAGACCAGAGACGAGAGGACACAGAGACAGGGGACACTTCACTGCACTGAGGACTCTCAGTAACTTTCAGTACTGAAAGTACATTATGTCCTTTTACTTGAAGGATCTGAAACTGACCACTAGATGTCACCACCAGGCTGGAAAAGCAGCTTATTTACTGACAGTCATGGAAACCAAACATCACAGCTGAACAGGCTGTCAATCAAACTGAAGTGTTGTGACTGATAATTTGTAGGCAGTTAATGATAATCCTCCCATCCGTTCACACTCTTAACGACAGTCAAGGACCATGAGTTGATGTGCAAACATGAACTGCTGCTCAGCCTGTTTGCACAAGTTAGTCAGGAGTTGATGACTGAAGTATTACCAGCAACGTGTACTGTAAGTATCTGTAAGTACTCATTATGTAGAATGTCTCCTTCAAGGTGTTAGTTTTTATCACTAATGGGTACATGTGAGCGCGTGTTAGAATAGGAAGTAAACACTTAAAATCAGCTGGCATCCAGTGCAAACAGGCTTTAATGAGAGTTCACTGGTTTCAGCATCCTGTAACATCAAAGACACGAGCAGGCCTCGCGCTGAGGGCAAGTGTTCTGGATGAGTTCTGATTGTTCTCTCAGTTAATCAACAAATTATTATTCAAAGTAGAGAAAAATACTCCTTAAATCTATTTCCTAAAAACCAAGGTGACATCTTGAAATGGCTCCAAACCCCCAAATATTCAGTTTACTGTCACATAAAATGAAGGGAAGCAGCACATCCTCACACATGAGAGGCTGTAACTGGATGTTAATGTTGCCTTAAACGCTTAATCGATCAACAGAAGAGTTGGCGATTAACTTTCTGTTGATTGACTGATCGTTTCAGCTCCTGATGAGAGCATGAGTAACTTTGTCCAAGGTCTTTCTGAGTTTATTCCTTCTTTTTGGATCCGTTTTGTCTTAAATATCCTCCAAACTTTATTTATAAGAACAAGTCATGAATGATTTTAATAATTTTATCAACGTTTTTGTTGTTTCAATACAAAACTGAGTCTTGTTTCTTTAGTCCAAAGCTCACCACGTGCAGTTTAGGAGCTCTTCATGTGTTTGAATGCAGATTTTAATGTCAGCATTTTAATTCGTAAAGTAATCAGTTGTTAAATACTTTAGTGGAGTAATAAGTAGCCAGTAATACCTCCTGTATCCTGAAAAATACAAATAGCCGACCTCAGCTTTGTACTGTGCAGTACTTGACTAAAAGTACTCAGTTACACTCCAGAGCTGGTGTTTGGTGTCACGAGATGAGCTCCGTGTGTTTAACTGTGCACACAGAGCTCGTGCGCTTTGTTTTAAATGAATTAAATACATTTATTTTAACTGTCTTTGGTCAACTTTATTGATCAGTCTCTGATCTCATTGTTTAAATCTGTGAAAAGCAGAATAAATCAGAATAAAAGCGATGCCAGAGCAGGGTTGACTTTGCTGGTGACCTCAGGCTGCCGCCTCCTGACGTGACGCAGGAGTGACGCAGCAGGCTGACGGACAGGTAAGCCGACACCGGCCGCCATATTGGGAAACAACGGAAGTGAGAGAGAGAGGGGGGGGTAGAGAGAGATAAGTGTGTGAGAGTGTGTGAGAGAGTGTGTGAGTGTGTGTTGAGTCAATCAGAATCAGAAACAGGGCGTCCTCCTCGCTGCTTTTCCTCATGTTTGTCTCCTCAGAGGAAGGGGCGGTCTCAGCGACGCAGCAGATCCGGAATTAGAATTGTTCGCTCGGCTCTGCTCGGCTCGGTCGGTCGGTGGCGGTTCGGTTCTAACCGACACGAAGAGGCAGAGCGAACAGAGACGGAACTAGAAACGGAACTAGCCAAAAATATCCAAAAGAAAGAAAAGAAAAGAGCGCAGGGAGGAACCGGGCGGACTGAAAGTGTCGGCCGAGGGCGGGACGAGCAGCCGGAGCAGAAAGAGGAAAAACGAGAGAAAAGTCGGGGCGACGAGGACGAGATGCCTCTGGCTCAGCTGGCGGATCCCTGGCAGAAGATGCCGCTGGGGGGGACGCCTGGAGAGGTGAGACGTCAAACTAACACACCGGGGGACACTTTGGGTCGTCCTCGGGTCAAAGTGGCGGACAGTTGAGTGACTTTGAGCCGGGCTGGAGCGCTGCGGTGCCCGCGCGCAGACAGGTAGCACCCGGCGCGGCGCCTGTTAGCATCACCCGGCTGATGCTAAAGAGGCTCCAGACAGGCTGAAAGTCACTGTGAGATCCTCCCTGACTGCACTGCTACAGGGACACGAAGTTAGATCAAAATACACCCTAAAGAATCATAAGAGCACCCACAGCAGGCAAACATGCTGTAATACTCCATGTAGAAGTATTAAAGTACTCTTACAGGAGCAGTAGAGTCACTATCACCCACCAAATATGAGCTTTAAATGTCTTTAGTAACACCACAGCAGTGACACTGAGCTAAATCTGAGGGTGAAAATGCCTTAAAGTAGAGAAATGTGACTATAAAACCAAATTCAGAACAAAAAATGTTCATTAAAACAAGTTTTAAAGGAGCGATCAGCAGGTGTTGGTCAGTGTTCATCCACAGGTGTGTGTCTGCTCATTTTAATCTAACAGTCTCAGGAAGTGAATCTACGAGGACACGTCTCCAAAAATAAAGGGACACGAAGGGCGTTAAAGTCAGGAGGTGAAGCAGCTGGTTGAGTAATCGATCAATACGTGTTATTGCACACACATAAAAGATCAATACAAACCCAATAAAGAGGGTGAAAATGGCATAAAGGTCATGAGTACAGCGAACGCTCGGCTCATCGCTGAGCAGCAGCAGCAGCTTCTGAAGTGACACTGGATGAGATTAACACCATAAACAAAATCACAGTACGCAGACATACTGCAATACTCTGTGCAAGTACTGCTGTG
The DNA here is from genome assembly GCA_037975065.1 of Chaetodon trifasciatus. NCBI lineage: Eukaryota > Metazoa > Chordata > Actinopteri > Chaetodontiformes > Chaetodontidae > Chaetodon > Chaetodon trifasciatus. Next base: position 235,893 of record JBBMOE010000016.1, read on the forward strand.
GGGAAACAAGTCCCGTAATGTGGCTTCACTTCTACCACGCGTGTGTTACAGAGCTCTGCAGGACCTTTACAGCCTCACGGTGGATTCATCTGCAGGTTATTGATTCCTCCAATTATTTGTGTTTCTCTAAAACGTCAGAAAATAGTTCAGTTTCCCAAAGTGGACAGTCCAGAATCCAAAGACATTCACTTCACTGATTGTCACAGTAATTGAGGATTGATTTAATGCTGATGGACTTATTATTTCAGATCTACAGTAATGTGACAGTCAGGTCATTACTGGGTAACATAAAGGCTTTCTCAGCACATAAATGGGGCTTAAAAAGACGCCACGTGTGGATGAAAGTGCCTCAAAGTGACAGTCAGGTTACGAGCGTCACGAACGGTCGCTCCTCTGGTGGTTCTTAAAGAGTGTGAAAGCCTCTCCTCTGGATTTGATGTGATTTTTGTGAGGGTTTCTTCTTTCTTTGCTGTAAAGGAGAAGCAGTCGCCGCAGAGAGGCAAAGCCAAAGTGTGGGACTGATCTAAGAAGGGCTTTGTCTTCAGAAGTCCGACAGAAGAGCGAAACAAAAACAGCTCCTGTGTGTTTTTTTCCACTTCTTCCTTCCTACAAATTTTTGAATCTTGATAAAGAGCAGGAGGCGGTGCCACTGCGGCCGCATGATTCAGGAAGAGCTTACGTCTGTGTGTGTGTGTGTGTGTGTGTGTGTGTGTGTGTGTGTGTGTGTGTGTGTGTGTGTGTGTGTGTGTGTGTCCATTTCCTGTATGAGGTGTCACAAGGGCTGCATGGAGAAATGTGTGTGTGTGAGTGTGTGTCACTCTGTAGGCAGATCCACGATAGGCTCGAACGCAAAAATGCTCTGAGTCACAGCCAGCTCCTCTTTCTCCCTCTCGCCTCCTAACAAGCTCGTACCTGCTCGCAGCTTCTCCCTCTTTCACCTCCCCATCAGCTGGACGGGGACGCGCCGATACTCCGCTCAGTCAAACCGACCTTTGACCCCTGGGTTACACCCCTGAGCCGCGTTAGCGCGGCGGCGGCGGCTCTGATAGCCGAGCGTAAGCCGTCGTACCGGCTTTTTTCTAGGCCACCGCGGGACAAAAAAACACTCGCACACACAAAGGAGTGAGTGATGAAGCTGTGGAATGAAAAAGAGACGCTTCTGTCAGACATTTGCCCCGAAGACAACATCATTCAACACACACACACAAAGAGAGACAAGGGCTGAGGCGTGGAAACAGCATGAGTGTAGATCAAGATGGCTGCAGCGACGAAGAGCTTTGAAACAGCCTGTTTTTATCCAAGCAGCAGTCCAGACGTTTGGTTTAGCATCACAGCGACAGAGGGGATCATCAGATCTGACATGTGAGGGAGGAACAGGAAGCATCAGCCTCTCTTCTTAGAGCTCGTACAGCAGCATCGCTTTTCTTTGCTGACAGCGCTGCACATTTTGGGACGTCAGATTCAAGATAACAGTCGCGCTTATTAACGCCAACTCAGGATGCAGAGGTGTGTGTGATCTGATGTCATCGTCCAGGTGCAGGTCATGTTAATACCAGGTGTGAACGGGCTCTTTTCATCTGTCAGTGTTTGACAGACACGAAGCGGTGGACACTTCAGAGCAGGGCTGAGGACAAAAGGGACAGGTGCAGCATGCGTCCTCACAACAGTGGGAGGTTGGTTTGCCTCCTCATCAAGGCGGCCGTCAGTTGAACGTCCTACTTCCTGTTTACGTTCCCCAGAGCGCCGCCATGATGGGGGCTGAAGTTCCAAACCACAGCGTCCTCTGTCCACTCACACACAGATATTTGTGGACATGCAGACAGTTTAAAATCGTGCCTGGGGGGTCATGAGCTTTGTCTGAAGGTGTCTCACAGATTCACCTGTCAGCAGGTTTTTACTGCGGTCCTTCCTCCTCTTCCTCTCCATCTGCAGCCCCGTCCTCTCCATCACCTTCCATATCTGCATCTTTCTCTCCTCCTCATCATAATCCATCACTCTCCCTGTCTGCCTCCCCTCTCCTCTCCCCCCTCTCCTCCTCTCTCATCTCTCTTTCATCCCGCCGTGCAGATTTCAGGTTTATCCTCCCGGCGCTGCACTTAACGGCGAAGTAAATAATCACCATAATCTCTTTTGTTGTTATTGTTGTTGTGGTCGGGCGGTAGTATCAGTGCTATCAGTGTCTGAATCACAGCTGCTGTTCCAGCAGGGAAGCCGGACGGCTGCTAATCTGCCTTACGTAATGCTAATTCATATCTGGTGTTTGTGTTTGTCCTTTGGGCCGAGCAGACGAGGCGGGATCGGTCGGAGTTCGGCGGCCCCGCTGATAAATCTCACGCTGTGACCGTCTGGGACTTTCTTCTCCCCCATGTTTTAATTTGAACTCTGGTTTGACTCCTCGTCACAGGGAGCAGAAGGGACACGATGAGACGCTTTTCAAAATAAAAGACGCCTACTCGTTCATCGGTACTTCACCTGTGAACGTTTGGTGGCGCAGAGCGAAGGTGTAGGCGGCGGCAGAAGTCCTCGATGTGACAACAGAGCGAGTCTTCACAGCCCTGCTCCTCTGTGCCGACGTGCAGAGCAGAGCGGCTGATCGCTGGCGTCGTTAAAGACCACTGGACCGCAGCGTTCGCCGCCTGCTCAGGGTTCCACTGATGACAGGTTACACTGATACCTGACACCTGTGTTTTTTACAGCTGCAACCTAAAAAGCTTTGCCACACAGTGACCACAAAGATTCTGCTCTTTAACTCAGGCGCTCAGCTGGTCTGATTTCTGCTCTCTGTCACTGTCTCACAGCACGAGAGGACGTTAAAGTCTGCATTCGTTATGTCCTCTGCTCATTTATTTTTTACACTCTTTCCTTTCATTCATCTCCCGCCTGTACTCCTTATTCTGCTGCATGTGTTCTTCAGGGAGGATCTTGTATATTCCACATACATTGTTTTAGGTTTTTCACCAAGAAGCTAGAACCAGTGGCTGTTAGCTTAGCTTAGCATAAAGACTGGAACCAGTGGGAAATCCTGGCTCTGCTCAAAGATCAAAACATCCGCTAACCAACACCTGTAAAACTCACTAATTAACGTGGATTTCATTTGTTTAATCTGTACAAACGACAGTTAGCTTCATATTAGCATGTAGACGTCAGAGCTGCATCTCTGATAAGCATTCGTAGCACTGCACTGCTGTCACTTTCAAGACTGTCAAAGTGCTCCTTGATCCCAGTCGCGCCATCGCACAGCTACAGTATATATTTACTACAAAAATCACCCTGACACTCAGCCTCTGTGGGGACGTGGAGGTGTTTTCGCTGACGACAGCAGGCTGAACGTGTCTCGGCCTGAAGCGGTGACGCTGCAGCGGGGGCTAATTACCATGTGACCGCTGTGCATCAGGTGTGTGTTAACGCGTGACGTCTGTCTCTGTGTCTGATTACAGGATGCGCATCACGACCCCGAGGACTCGGTGGGCGAAGACGACTCGATGCCCGTCTGCACCGTAAGTCCGCCTCCCGCTCCCGACAGGGGGAGGCTCCAGATTGTGTTTGGAGGTTTCTGTTAGTCTTGCCTGACATTTAGTGGGCTTCAGCTGTAAACACAGCGCGCGCTCTGTTTGTACTGACAACAGGGTAACACTCTGAACTCAGCGATGGCAGCTGTCTGTGTGTGTGTGTGCGTGTGTGTGTGTCAGCTACGGTTTTGCACTCATCAGTTTGACTGGCTGCTATTGATGCGTAAACAGCCCTTCCGGTCATTTGTACATTCACACGTTTGTGACCTTGTGTGTGTGTGTCAGTGTGTATTTCCACAGCCATCATTGTGAGAACCAGTTTGATCTTTAGACCTTGGGAGTGAGGACATTTGGGCAAATTGAGGACATTTTGGCCCGTCCTCACCTTCAAAGGGCCGTTTGAGGGTTAAGACTTAGTGTGAAGGGTCGGCTTAGAGTCAGGTTTAGGTCAGGGGGAGGCCTTTAGTTGTCTTGATGAAGGTCAGCGTGAGGGGCCAGAGAGTGCATCACGCCACTCAAGGTCCTCACTAAGATATAACTACCAGTGTGTGTGTGTGTGTGTATTTCCACAGCCATCATTGTGAGAACCAGTTTGATCTTTAGACCTTGGGAGTGAAGACGTTTGGGGAAAATGAGGACATTTTAAGAGGGTTTAAGAGGGTCAGTTTAGAGTCAGGTTTAGGTCAGGGAGAGGTCAGCGTGAGGGGCCACAGAGTGCATCACACCACTCAGGGTCCTCACTAAGATATAACTACCAGTGTGTGTGTGAGAGTTTCAGTTGCATTCACACACAGCTCGGTTTGGCTTTTCGTTGATGGATCCACTGTTTGAGAAAACTGACGCCTACTCCTGCAGGATAATTGCTGGTATGAAAGTGAAGCGTCGTGGAGCTCGCCATTAGCGCCGTGAGTCATCTTACAGCAGCGTTCCTCCCTCAGATCCTCCGCTCGGCCCGATGCCGTCCTTTATTGGGGACGCTCGGCACATGCCAGGAGCTCCTTCTGGTTTAATGTTGTTATTTACTCTTCAGGTAAACCCTCTTTGCCTCCGGTTGCATCACAGGCTTCCTCCTCGGTCACTTCCTGCGTCGCAGTTTCACACCACACACAGACTTTGTTTTGATGTTGCAGCAGTTACACAGCCGAACGAAATCCAAATAAACGAGAAGGTGCTCAGTCAGATGGAGTCCACCATGCAGCACTTGAAACACAGCGATGACTCTCTGTCTGCTGGAGTCTCTGCAGGCTGGTGAAGATGGTTTAACGAGCTCAGTCACAGATGTGTTAACACGTTCACTGCGTGCAGAAAGACACATTCATCTGATATTTCTATACGTTTGTCAGGCTTGGATCAACACTTCAGAACAGTGGACGGGTCATTGTACCAATTTTCTGTTTTCTAACGAGCATTGATGAACACTGGACTCTGTTCCTGCTTTGTTTTCATCTGTTTTCCACCCGTATGAGATCATTTCTTTCCATGTTGGCTCTTTTGCTGCCTTATTTGAAGGTACTTGTTCTGTAATTTGGCAGTAATTTCACCTCACATGCGTTACTACATGCCTTGCATCATTTCCTGTCAGTATGAAATGACACAGGATCTATTTCTGCCAAAACAGCACACCTCATACTTCATCGTGTTACTAATGCGATGGAACGGTCCCATGTGATGCGTCCCGATTTCATCCTACATACTGGTTTGGATTGGTTTCACTCTTTCATAAACAACCTCCATATTTGGACACACTTGTCCAAATATTCATGAAGCCAAAATGAAGAAAACCAAAAGCAAAAGACACAAATTCAGCCCGACACGGCACCTGGACATGCAGAGGCAAGAAGTAGAAAAGACATAAAATAAGATACAAAATACACACTGTGCATGAAAGTGGGTTGTTTGTGACGTGACGTTGACTTCAGATGGAGGGTCCTGAGGATTAACCCGGCGACAAACGTTCAGCGCTGCGGTGCTCAATGTTGACGTTTACGTTACGGTTGTTTGCTCGGTGAACCGCTCGTAAAGGTCCGCTGCTAAAGATACAAGACAGGACGAGTTAATTAACCGTTAACGCTGACTTAACGAGTGTTAGTCGTGTTCCTTGTAGCTGTCACTTTAAATCCGTCACCATAGATTCAAAACAACCGCTAACGTTACGCCATTTTCGCTTTCGGTTTCTCGGTCTGATCGATCCGAGCATCCGTCAGCGATGCAGAGCGTCGGCGTGTTGAGCGTGTGTCATCGTGCTTCCTGTGCAGAAAACCACTTCCTGCCCTCCATCTGCAGTTCACACCACAACAAAAGAGCGACATGACGTCAGATGCAAACAGCCTGTTTTCTCCAGTCTGTTACAGACGAACAGTCATGGCTCTGTCTCTGCAGCTGGTAACACGAAATCATTGTGCGCTAACAGGAAGTGATGCAGTATGTGCCGTCACCGCCAGGTCAGCAAATTCTGGTTCAGGCTCCACAGATGAAATAATTGTAGTTTTCCAGTGATCTTTGTGGAGATGTCTCACAGTTTGATAAATCTTTGCTCGTCTGTTTTCTCTGTGCGTGGCGTTATCGGCCTGCGGCTCAGAAATGCCGCGCAGTGTGGAATTAGGACACGGCTATAATTCCACCCTGCAGCTCCCAGAATGCCTTTACAACCATCCTCAGACAACCAAAGCGTGGCTGTCAGAGGTGAGCGTGCGATGACTCGGCATCACGTCGGCGCTGATCCGCTCAGCCTGCTGCGTGGTCTGGACTCGTCTGATCTGATCTCACCGTCAGATTGAACTCTGCTCTGACCGACAGACGTCTGAACCAAACTACACTTTGGTGCGGACTGATGGATTTGTCGCCACCTGTACGTCAAACCAGGACCGGCGCAGGTGTGTGAGGCTCGGTTTTGATGAACCGTGAAGCTGCCTGACGCCTCACCGCGGGGCTCGCTCAGCAGAAGCGTCTTCAGCTCGGTGTGACACTTGACAAGAGTTTCATCTGCGCTCGGCTGAACAGGCCGACTGTCTGAGGGGACGTTTGCCTGACATTTGAATATTAATGGAGGCATTTGCATCACAGTGAAACGGAAAATTGAGATGCAGTGGACCGCGTCGTCTAGGCGAGCAGATTGTGTCTGCAGTCTGCTGCGGCTGCGCTGATGGCTGCCATGTTGGCTGCTCGGCTGAACGCTTTGGTCCAGACTGAAATATTCACCGTCCTCAGATTGGCGGTCTCATACCTCTCTGCTCGGGCTGCAGGCGGCTCATTGACACATGCAGCCCCGGACAAAGAGGTTGATATTAGGTAGATATTACTTCACTTTTAAGGGTCTCCAAGTTAAAATGGCTGAGAATCGCCGGTGAAGAGCGCACAGCTCGAGGCAGCCCACAGTCAACAGTCCACTGTCTCCACCTGAGTAGAGCAGAATTTTTTAGAAGAAACTCGATCTTACTTAGATGTTCTTTCTAGCTCTGTGTGTGTGTGTGTGTGTGCGTGTGTGTGTGTGTGTGTGTGTGTGTGTGTGTGTCGGCGGCAGGCGGGCAGGGCAGCTGCACACATCGATTTTTAAATGCAGAGGAGATGGTTTATGGATCTGCTGTCTGGGAAGAGCTGAGCACTCATTACCTCACTCTCCAGGGTCTGCAGCACGCACACACACACACACACGCAGAAGCTCTAAAGCTAGAAGCTAGAGGTGAAAATGTTATGAACGTCACATCACGCGTGTGTGTGTGTGAGGATGAATATATTACAAAGCTGTTAATGAGTGAGTTAGACTGTTCCACTGGCTCAACTTAGTGTGAAACTGTGTGTGTGTGTGTGTGTGTGTGTGTGTGTGTGTGTGTGTGTGTCTCAGGTTAAACTGGGGTAATGAGGCAGCTCTCTGTCTGTGTCACGCTGCTCAACGTGTTGAATATGAAACTGAATCACATTCACTAAACGAGCCCCTCATCACAAACATTACTGACAATATTAAATTATAATAATTTGGACGATCAGATAATCAAATCAGTCATTTTTTAATCAAAACGCTGAACATTAGCAGCTTCCGGTCACTCAGATGTGAAGACTTGATGCTTTTCTTTGTCATACATAATAATAAAGTCAGTATCTTCACCTATAGCGTCACTGCGGGAAGTTGAAACAGGCATTTCTAACTATTGATGGACCAAAAGATGAACTGATTGACTGAGAAAACAACGGACAGATTAATCAATGATGGAAATGATCACTGACCCCAGAAACCTTCATCTAAACTAAAGTCTGAATCCTCCGATCACATCTGGAACAAGTCCTCTCATCGGTCCCCACAGCACAGCACACACACACACACACACACACACACACACACACACACACACACTGCAGTACTCATTCACAGACACACTCACTCATTATCAAATCCTTCACACGCACACACACACACACACACACACATCACAGTCACCTTTGAGTCCGATGCTCATTGTTGAGTTGCTAACACACACACTCATACACACCCACACATCATCAGTGCTATTTCGGATATGACTGCAAGACGGCAACACACTTCACAGTGTTGAGTCAGTGCACACACACACACACACACACACACACACACACACACACACACACACACACACAGATGCCCCCAGTGAGGCAGAAAATGTTTTCCAGACAGCGTTATGAACATCGCTGCTCTCTGAGGGACCAACTAACATCTGCTGCCATCTGCTGTGTGTGTGTGTGTGTGTGTGTGTGTGTGTGTGTGTGTGTGTGTGTGTGTGTGTGTGTGTGTGTGTGTGTGTGTGTGTGTGTGTGTGTTGGACAGACAGTATCATGTTTGGGCCCAGGATGAGGTCACTCATTCACTGTGGGAGAGACTCAATGACCACCAACTCTTAACCCCGACACACTCACTCACACATACACACACACTCACTCACACATACACACACACACACACTCACTCACACACACACACACACACCGGGCTTACGGCTGCGTGCACTCGTGTGTGTGTGGTTGCAGGTTTGGTTGAGTCTGGCTGTGGGTCTCGATGCTTTCATGCTCTCTCTATGGTTTCCTCGTGTGCAGCTCTTCGGTCCTGTTGGTTTGGTCGTCTCGTCTCTTTGTTTAGTCTCCGTCCTGTCTCACATGTCCTCGTCCTCGTCCTCAGTTAGTAAATATGAGCTTTATTTTGGTGACGAAACGTCTGTCTGAGTCTCAGACCTCCTGAACGCCTACGAAAACTAAGCGTCTTACATACAAACTAAAGCAGACCTTTGCAGCTGTCAGGTCAATCTGACCCTGACTTCGGTGCATTGATGACATTTTAGGACTTGAATTAATTCATGTTTCATTAATAGACTAATTACGTCAGCGGCACAACGTTAAGTGGACAGCGGCGGCCATGTTTTTCCAGGTGAGACAGACTGAAATCCAAAGCGTGTCAGCAGAGCGGTGAGCTCGTCCAGTGTGTTTTGTGGTCGCTCTGAAAAGTCCAGCAGCACAAAGAGTTAAAAGACAGCTCGTCCTGCGCTGGACAGACACACGTTTGGACGCTCGTCCCTGTTTCTCTCGGCTGCCTTCCATCACTCCATCACTCCATCACTCCATCACTGGCTGACACTGTTGAAACTGAGTGACTCACCCTGATTTCAATGCCGTGCTGCCTTCAGGTGCTCGTCACTATCACTAAAATAACAAGTGGAGCTTTTTTTAGTGTAATGACTCCACGCTTGTTTGCTGAGCGCGAACGCCGTTTTTTCGTTTTTCTGTCGGCCTCCTTCAGCTCTGATGAGCAGCTCAAGCAGTCTGCCGGGGGTTGAACTAGCAACCTTCAGGCCACAGCTGCTGCATGAGTGTAAACCAGGAGGACCAGGAGGATTTTCTGTGATCTGCATGTCAGAGATGTGATGTTCATGGACGTAGTGACGC
>JBBMOE010000016.1:256071-258571 GCA_037975065.1 Chaetodon trifasciatus
GTGTGTGTGTGTGTGTGTGTGTGTGTGTGTGTGTGTGTGTGTGTGTGTGTGTGTGTGTTATTTGAGCCTCGGGCAAGGCCAGCGGAAATGCACTTTATGCCTCTAACCTAACAAATCCTCTGTGTGTCTCTGTGTGTGTGCCTGTGTGTGTGTGCATGTGCGTGTGTGTGCGTGCATGCGTGTGCATGTGTGTGTGTGTGTGTGGTGACCATCCGGCCTGTTAATTTGATTGCGTAACAGGCTTAGGGGGTGCAGATTGTCTGGAATGGCATCCCGTTCACTCAATCCGTGATAGCTGCTGCCATGGAGAGGCTTTCCACACACACACACACACACACACACACACACACACACACACACACACACACACACACACACCCATTTACATTACGTTGACATTTGAGGCGTTTCGTCGATGTGCTCACCCACAGCGACTCACTGAGAGCAACAACAGGAAAAGCTTTAGATCACCAGGATTTTAAAGCAACCCTCAATTTCAGTGTCTCACTCACACACACACACACACACACACACACACACACACACACACACACACACAGACTATAGGGATAAGAATACATAACAACAGTCTGCTTGGTATTATTACCAAAGTCCCACTTGTGTCTATTTTTATTAGCAGAGTTAATCAGGGATGTGCAGGTGACGCAGGAAGTGTGGCGTCACTTTCCCTCATTTCCTCTTTCTCTGTCTCACACACACACTCTCACACACTCTCACACACTCTCACACTCGTTATCCATCATTGCAGTAAATCCAGTCATTGCTAAGTATTGCTAGATGTAGGTAGTTGTTTCAGGAGCGCGTGGGTTCGTCCCATTAATCATGAATAAGTAAGTCGAGTGGTCGTCCGTGCCGTCGCTTCACGATGTTCAGAATCAGCTGTGAGCTCACAGGTTAACAGTCTGCTTTGAGTGACGTGAACAGCTGTACAGCTGTAGATGATCAGCAGATTGTCAGCGGTCTGAGGACGAGCATGTCTGTCCCTCCATGTCCCCGTTAAGAAAAACAAACTGTCCATTCCATGTAGCATCGTTGAAGCACGAAGCGGTGAATATTTTAGGCGTCTGTGCGCACTTAAAGCCAGAATATAGAGATTTTTTTTGGCTGCTCAGGCGGCAGAAGAACTTCACATCAAGCTAACAGGGACGCCCTCTAACACGGTACAGCCTTATGAAGCTGTGACGGCTAATGTGTTAGCAAACAGCCGTCACAGACTCACATGATGATCTCCATCCAGCTCCTGAGGAAAGTCTGAGGCTGTCAAACCCTCCTCTGTCCTCCCCGCTCAGGACTGGAGGCCCTCCTGGATGGACCTGTGAGCGATGACACACAATAAACTGTCCGCACGGGGGTCCAGCGTGAAAGAAAACGCGATGCAGGACCCTCTAGGCCGCCCGTCATGCTACAAAATGAGGCCTGTGTGTTTGGGCTGCAGAGCTAAATCAGAACCGCATGATCAAAGATTTTAATGTTAACCAGGTTCATCTTTTTAGCTCGTACCTCTCCGACAGCGTGCGGCGCAGAGCTCGTTAGCTTGACCGTAAACGTGTGGCGCCAAACCAAAACTGTGAGCTCAAAGAGATGGAGGCGCTCAGCACAGCTGCAGAGCTGTTCGTTGTTCGTGTGTGGAAAATATCAATCGATCGATCAATCGTTCACACAAAGCTCCAGCTGCTCGTTGTGTTTTCAGCCCGTGTGCGTTTGGGACGGTCCGCCGTGTCCTCGCCGGCGTGGAGAGCAGTGCAGGCGACAACAGGTGGAGGTAATCCAAGAAATGTCACACATCCGGTGGACGGCCTCGCTTGCATTGTGTACATTGTGTTTGCTGGGGGAGGGTGGGGGGTGGGGGGGGGCGACAGGTGGAGGATTTGGATGTCTGCATCCACATTGTGTCTATGGTGGAGTGTGTTGGAGTGGGTGTCAGAGTGCTTGATGTGTGTGTGTGCGTCACTGTTTGTCACCGGTGCGTCAGCTTGTGTTTGTTGGCGTTGTGTACGTGTGTGTGTGTATCGTGTACTTTTAGTTTTTGAGAACACAAAGAGGACAAAGATCATCTGAAACGTGTTTTATCAGCTGTCGTGAAATCACTTTTCGTCTTTATGAAGAGAAATTTATAACATCAGATGATGATGATGATGATGATGATGATGATGATGAAAGTTGTTGAAAACATGAGTGAGTGTGTGAGTGAGTGAGTGTGTGAGTGAGTGAGTGTGTGTGAGTGTGTGAAAATAGAAGTGGGAGTTCTTTTCCTCGTGGGACTCAGTCATTGGTCAGAGTGGAGGAAATGGGGATCTCCAGGACACCTGATGGAAACACTGGGTGGAAGGTTACAGCTGTTAGTGGAGGGGGGCGGCGGGGGGGGGGGGGGGATCCCGCTTCCCATCCCGATTTGGCTCACCCCCTCCCACCCCGCCCCTTCCTCTGGGTATCCCCCCGCTCTGATTCACACTGGTTGTCTGTCCCAGTCCAAGTCATT